>JASDQU010242727.1:171419-191581 GCA_032191745.1 Picea mariana
AGATTGAACGACATTTACCTCAGAAGTCTTTCCGGTGGGAGGGGCAGGAGACAGAGGATTTTGAACATTAGAAGAAGCATATTTTGGGTTTGTGCTTGAAACATAATGTGATCGGGCTTAGGCAGTACCAATCACACCATCAGCTGCATGCGAGGCAGCTGGAGTAGTTGAAGTGATGGAAGAATTAGGACGAGGTAATTCAGGTAATAAATCATAAAGGGTTCCTGTTTGTGAGTAAACGAGGTCAAGATATTGAGCAGGACTTATAGCCTGCTCTTTCGTGACTATGCCACCCATGGCAATGTCCTTATCGATTTCATTCACAAATGATTTTGTAAACCACTCTGCCAGTAACTGATCAGGGAGCTCAAGTTTAATGAGACGTTGTCTCCTTTGCCACTCATGGATGTGATCAGATATATGAGTGCCTTTAGTCTGTTTGAAGGAAGTCAAAATCTCAGTGCCTGTGTCATAACGGATTGGTAACTGGTAATGCGTAAGGAAAGCCATAGCTAGGGTGTTGAAGTCAGAGAAGAAACCTCGTGGCAATTTGATATACCACTTCGCAGCAAAACCGGTAAGGGTTCGTTGAAAAAGACGTAAACGAATAGAGTCATCCATCAACGAGTTGGATGAGCACCATAAGTTAAAAGTCATAATGTGATTGTTTGGGTCCTCTCCCACTTTACCGTCGAATTTAGGGATGTCTGAAGGAAGCTTGGCTAGTATAGAAGGCCATTGGGGAGAGTGACGAATAGGATCATTTAAAATCCTTCACAAATCCGGAAGATCCAAAGTGGCGAGAAAGGGTAACTATCAATTCACCTACAGGTACTGGTGGCTTTGGGGCAGAAGTCCTGTCGGCAAACCAGTAGAACCATAAGCAGTTTGCATATAATGTGAAGATCCAGGCATATTCGGTGGTGGTTGGACAGGATAGTAGCTCATCGGATTATACCCTGGAACATAGGCTTGAGTTTGAGAATTCAACCCCCAAATGGGTTAAACGATCCTGGATATGGTTGGCCCATACTAGGGGGTGTTGTGAACACAGTTGGAAACTACTACCCCCCAGTCGATTGAGAAGGATTTTGTATCAACTGATTCCAATACTAGGCCAAGGACGAAGGTATGTTTTTCCCATAAGGTGGGGTTTCCCCTCCCATTGAAGGTGGTGTGCCAGTTGAAGGCAATGTTCCAATTGGCATTTGCCAACTGAGAGGAGGTTGAGTTATACTACCTTGATGAGATTGTCCACCAACCAGAAACTGATAAGTTGGAGTGAATGACGGAATAGCGCCACTAGGGTTAGGATTTCTAGTAGAAGACGAAGAAGGTCCTCCAAAAGGAAATTGAGGGAGTGTTGGAACAAAACCGAGAAGAAAGTGCCCAGAAGAAGAAGGACCACTAGGAGATCCGGATGGAGTTTGGGTAGGAGTGGGAATGGAAGCATTCAACGAATAGTATCCAGGTGGTAGTGTTAGAGTGACGTTGGGCGTTCACGGTGTGTTGATGGGAGCAAGACTAACCGCAGGAAACCTGGGTGGAACACTCGTAGTAGCTGTAAGATGGGCCATTTCGGCAGGGACAGTAAAGTGATAAGCGGTAGTCAACGGTATTGTCTCGGGACTAGAGATTTCAGAAACCATAGGTGGATTGATTTTAGAAACCACAGGGGAACCTGGACCAAAAAGGTCTCGTCGAAAAACACCTGTAGACCAAAAAAGATCTTGGCCTTCTATACCAGGAAAGGGTCCAACCGGTGATCCAGAAGATGTAACAACTAATTCTCCAGAAGAATTCAGTCGCATAAGCGGTCGCTCGGAATCAGAGAGAAGTCGAAAGTCCTCTTGAGTATTAGTAATCCAAAAGTGTTCTAGAGAATCAGTTCGTTCCACTTGTGGTGTGGTGATGAATGGGACTTCACTCTGCCGAGGAGAGCCTCCAGGTGTGCTTGTGGGCAAGGGTTGAAAACCTTCCAGATGCTCTAGAGATAAACCCTTCATTCTATGTGAATGATGTGGAGGAGCTATTGTAAACGAGCTACAGACTTTGCGAAGAAAGTCTTATGGTCAACTTCGAGAAACAAACAACACGCGCTAGTAAATAAAAATCTAGGAAGCAACAACAAACAAGACCTTCTAATTTCTAAGCCACTAGTTGGTGATGAAATCCAACGTCGCAACAATGAGATGAGAAGGGGCTGGGCTAGGGTGGAAAAGTTACGCTGACGACCTGCTTAACGGACTTACACCCTAGTGCAAGCTCCCACACATNCGTGAAGACTTTCCCCTCCACAGTCACCTCGGGTAAGAACCTAGAAAGATAGGCCACTAAGGTCACCACCAACAACAATAAATCCTAGGGGAACAGTCGACAATCCGATCCACACGCAAGGGTAGGGTATCTAGCCCGAAATCAACTCAAAAGGCTTCCACTCGTCATTGTGGGTATACCTCCGAGTGATCCCCATAGTACATGCAATCTCTACACTGATATCAACAAAGAAGGGTGAGTAACTTTGCCAATATCAATGCGACCTAGTGCTTGACCCTTGTGTGAGAAGGGCTTCCCAGGACAAGATGTTGCAAATGGAATTTAACACTCTCTAACACAAGATTCTATTGTGTGTTTTGTGCTTTTGGAGAGTGTATCTCTCTTCCTACTCCAAAGCACTAGCCTAGCTAGATGTTGGTGTAATAGAGCCCTAGAAAAGAGTTACTAGATAAATTTTATGATTACGCAGTGTTATTAAGAGTTGTTGTTTACTCAAAGGCAATGGAGATGAAACTTATGTTGTATGACTCTGACATAACAATGCATGGATGAGAATGAAATAGATCACTTTTCATTCAATGAATCCTATGTATGGGAGAGAGAGAAAGTTTTCCAGATCAACCTTGAACTACAATGCAAAATTTCCTTTAAAATGAAAATGCAACAAATCACAAATCAACAACAATTCTCTATGGTGTCTTTTTCAATAACATCAACAAATGATTCTCAATGTTTTTTGAAAACGAAAATGATTTTTTGAAAGAAAAACTTTTGTTCACTTTTCAAAAAGGACCCATACTATGATAGTAAGAGTACTGAAAATCAAAAACCAATGAACAAGCAATGAAAAACCCAATCAACTCTTTCAATGAAAACAAAAATAAAAAGCAAACCCATATAGTCTTTTCAATCGCATAAGAAAAATGATCTTTCAAACAATAAGCAAATGATAAAGACCAAGAAACCTCAACTTTCAACCGATCACTGGTTCTTAACTAATCACACACACTCAGATCTTGAAATCAAAGAGTATGGTTAAGGCAAGAAAAGTTAAGAAACGAAAGTCAAGAAAAAAATGACAAGAAGAGGCTTGAAATCCTAAGACTATTCATGCATGCAAATGAAGACATGAAAGACATCAATCCATGGTCCAAGAAACTCTTATGAGGCCCCTAGACTGATCTGGGCAGTTGAAGATGCCAATATCAAATCCAAACTTTTGAAAAATTGAGTTCGCAGGATGGCAATACTACATAGTGCGAGAATCACTGATTCTCGTAGGTGACCCTTGAGCAGGGTGCGATAACCTTGCACTGAATCCTAAAGACAGAGTGCAAACTCTACCAATTCTCACAGGCTGAAGTGAAGTACAGTGCGAGAATGTCTGAACATAGTCAAAATTTTGGAAAATGAAGAAAAATTTCAAAAAGCCTTTGGACCCAAAGGGTCTATCAGGATATCCTAAAGACTCAGAGATTGATAGGACAGGAGAAAAGTAAAACCAGAGAAAATGGCCATAGAAAAACACCAAAAGCCACAAAGAAAATGGGATGCTCCCCATTGGAGTCACCAATTTTGTTGTCGGACTAATCGGTAGGTGCAAACACTAACTGATCTCCCTAGATCCACCTGGATCTAGAACAAAACAGGACAGGACATGACTCTTTCCCTAAGTTTTGACCATTGAATCAACTAGTAGGAAAGAACAAGTAACATACCTTTATATCGCTTCCTAGGGTCTCTGTTGCTCCTACTTCACTCCAATGCTCTCGTGAAGTCAAGACCAAGACAACACAAACCAACCAAAGTGAATATAGCACAATATATTCAACAGTCAACCTATGTGTATGATTAAGGAATTACACAATAAAGTGGAAATAACTTTATGGGAAAGGGACATGCCACTGTATCATATTAATGAAAAGTAAAGATTACAACCTGAGCCTTGATGTCGCAAACTTTCTTTCGATGGCTCTTGGCTCCAACACACACACTTGCTTAATCCTTGTATGAAGAAGATCAAATCCTCTTGGTAGACTTGCTGAGGTCTCCAAGCTGTTGTTCAAGCTTCAGTCCTTCACACAATTCTTTTCACCAATTCCCCAATGAATCTTGCTTAACCTTTTCCATGAGAATTCCCTCAATATATAGGATAGAATGAATTAGTTACTTGGATAAGAATGATCCCACAATATCTGGGAATCCAGTACAAGGATAACCATTCGAATGCCAACCCATCATTCTAGAAGATTCCCTTCTAGAAACATCGAGAATTCATCTTTTTCCATGCTTTAGGAAGAGTTCACACCCTAGCAGTTCAACACAATGCGAGAAGTTCACACCCTGGCTTAAGGCAGCCCGCGAGAATCATACATTCTCGCACCCAAATGTATTAGCAGCCTGCGAACCTTCTTCAAAAATGAGTTTTCTGGGAAAAGATGAAAGTAACTTTTCTCAGGAGAAAGTTCTTATGAAGAGCCTGAGCACACCATCATCAATACATCATCATGAGGACCAAAATCATGCATAACAACGACAATAGCAGTGGGGTCCGCATAAATGATCTATCCTTTACAATTATTTTCATAATCAGATTCTGAATCAGGGTTCAGCTCTTTGTCTTTGATCTTGGCCACCAATGACTATTTTGAGTGACATTCATCAGTGTTGTGCCAGGGGAATTTGTGGAACTCGCACCATTTTTCGGTGTCCTTCTTTGTCTTCCTGTGACCCTTATTTCCCTGTGTCTTGGATTGGTTTTCGGAAGACTGTTTGTTAGGGTCATCTTTGTCATACTTTGATTGTTGCGGATTTGCAGACCTGAGCTCCCATTTGTTCTGGTGCTTAAATTTCTGCTCGATTTTAACAGCATATCGATAAGCATCACCAAGTGATGAGATGTCCATAAAATCCATTTTAGTCTGGATGTATCTGTGTAGAGCCCCATAGTATTTTAGAACCAAATGTCACTCAGAGTCTTTGATACCCAGCTTGGTGCACAAGGTATGGAAGGTATTGGTGAACTCTGGAACTTCTTGGCCCCTCTCTTGTCGTAGTGTGGTCCATCTCATGTACTAGTCCTCATAGTTGCCAACAGGGTAATACTGTTCCTTTACCACATCCACAAAACAATCCCAAGTGGGATCGGCCCCGTATATTCCAGACTCCTCTGTGGAACTTTTCTTCTAGTAAGTTTCCCACCAATTTTTGAAATGAGGGAGAGCTTTAAGGAGTGTGAAGGTGATATTTTCTTTGTCGAAAAAATTGTGAATAGAGAAATAACCTTCTAGCAGAGCTAACCATTTTTCTAGGGCTTCTGCATCTATCTGTCCTTCAAATACAGGAATATCAAAATTAACTTGTACCTTGAAAGGCGAGGTGCCTCCAAAGTGGCCGCTTGATGAAGATGTGCTTGCTGTTATCGGAAGGCGTTGAAGGATGTGGGAAAAATTCTCCATCATTTTGTCCCTCTGTCGCATGAGAGCTTGCTCAAGCAATAGATTGATAGGATCGTCTGCTCCGTCATTTTTATTTTCTTCTACCATTGAGGGTTTCTTGTGTGTGCAAGAGTGATTGTATTCAAGAGAGACAAGCTCGAGACCCAACTTTCTATACTTGTACCTCATCAGGGACATGCACTAAAAAAACGATCAAGAGCAGCCTGCTCTTATACTACTGATCCAAATTAATTTTCGGCATGAAATGAGAGCGGAGATATAATAAATAAATGCACAGAGATATTGCATATATCCAATAATATAATAGAAATATATCATATATGAAACCATAAACACAGAGATACAGTAATACAAGATTTCTATTAATAAAAAAATGTACAGAGACTGTAAAAATACAGAGTGAAAGACTCGTTAGAATGGTGGCAACTTATCTCTGAGAAGAGATGTGATGGCTACTCGCATTTGCAAGNGAGTTGTAACTTTTGCATACGATCTCTGTTTTAGGTGTGCGATAGTTCGTTGGAAAGGTATTTTCGAGGAGATTCATTTTGGGGGATAAATCATGCATTTTTATATCATTTAGAACCTTGATCTCAAAAAAAATTCATTTGGGTCCTCAAAATAGCCCCTGAAGTAAAAAACTGCTAAAAATAGTTGATTGCCAAAATTGTTAGAAAACTGATTTGAGCCAGTCGAAAAAGGTGGGTGGCCACCAATATATACTTGGATCACTAGATGGCCCATAGTAATAATAGTAGAGGCCATTCAATGTAAGGTGGAATAGGTCCACTATAGTATTAAATAAGGCAATATGTGGGCCTTGAATATTCTTTGCAGGAACTTGTATTCTATTAACCAATTGAATATGGATAAAATTATGCATGCAACTACGATTAATAGAAACAATAACCTTCTCCTTATGAATACAACCATGAACATGTAATATATATTTTCCACATGAAAATAAACCCTTGGGGTGTTTGTTATATCCTTAATTGTGGCACACGACCACTTGTTTAACAATAATATTTCCAATTCATCATTAGAAGTTTGCCTCATCTTGTACTGGTCAAGTGATGCCCACCATGTTCCAACAACATTTGGAAAGAATAGTCTATGCTAACTGGCCATTTCTCTTACCGAAATGCATGTTTGGATTGTATGAATTCTTCAATACTAGGGAGATCATCGTTTCTAGTAAAAATCATCTTGCTTATAGAAATATTCAAGAAAAACTATTGTTTATACAATCTATAACTATGCAAATCACACGGCTTTTTCCCGAAAAAAACCTAGAAAATTGTCGAATTTAAAATGCTCATAACTTGTCATAGGGTGCTCAAATTGTTATCAGATTAGTGCCATTGGTTAAATCATTTTAAGAAATTTCTTTTTGTATATTATATGTTGTGTTTCCAATGGATATTGTCTCTCAAATCCTCATGGGCATTCTACGGAAGTTTGAGGCGCTTGAGCACCATTTGCAAGAGGGTCTACAAGATATTAGGAACAATTATCACAATATTCAAAGTACCTTGGCTAACATGTAGGAGAGATATCATATGATAGATATCAAGGATGAATATAATCAATAAGTATATGCTTGGTTGATTTTGAGGCCGATTGTGATGATTGGTATCTAGATAGTTTTCATTTTTGGGATGAAAACCACTTTCATATTTTATTTGATGACTCTACTCCACCTTATGTAGAGAACATCAATGTAACAAATCAAAAGCTCATTATGATTACCAGTGTCGATCCTACATATTCTATAGTGGTATTATGCCTTTCAGATTCAACTACAACCCTTTCCAACTATGTGGATGGATCTTCTTATTTGGATCCACATGACATGCGTCAATCTTTGGAGCATCATTTTCAGTTGGTTATTGGGTTTTGATATCTTTTGCGTGCAGTTCACATGAGCACTTGGACTTGGGACCCCAGTTACAATGACGGTTGGACTACTTCATCATCATTCCTTTCCTTTCTCCATGGGACCCTGGTTCTCTACTTCATCACTATGGTCCACACTTATCCATGAGATCCTGGTATATGGTTGTACATCAAGCGTTAAGAAAAATGATTTCATAAGGGGAATGGAATGTTAGGTAGCTAGAGAGGTATTGGGGGGCCCGGAGAGCCCATAGTGATAATAGTAGAATTCATTCAATGTAAGGTGGACTAGGTCCACTATAGTATTAAATAAGCCCCACTATGATAGTTAGATATAATAAATTTGTAAGAGGACTTCTTAGAAGGTTCTACTTCTAGAAGGTTCCTCCTCTAGAATGTTCTTAGGTGGTTGGTAGCATTATATAAATGGGTTCAAGCAATGTAATGAGATATGAAGAGAAGTATTGTATTTGGAGCGCTATATCAGGAGAATGCCCCCTCGAAGAGGCAAGTGAACATGAGAGGATCCCTTCCATAATAGAATCCATTGTATGGTGTTTCCCTACCCATAAGGGTTTGATAATAATAAATGATATTTTTCATTTTGTTCTTTTATATCCATCATGGTTCTTTTGTATTCAGTCTTTGGTACTTAATAGTTTATTATTGAAATTGTAGTAGAGTACTAATGAGTGAAGACATAAAACATTGTAGACATGTAGATAACCAAGGTTGTTGGAACTAGAGCAACCAAAGTTGAAGTTTCCCTCAAAGTGGAGCTTACCACACAGGAAATATTTCCCAATCTAATCTTTATCATGTTCTCCATCGACAACATAAAAAATATGCATCCAATTACAGACCCAAGTGTTGAGGAAAGAATTCAAAGCCTTAGTATCTTTTTGTTGATATGACCCTTGTATGCCTCATGAAGATCTTTTTTGTTGTCTATTTTGATTGCTAACTTCAAGCCCTGTGTAATCAAGTTGTAGAAAATAAATTAACTAAATGATGCCACCTCAAATACCAAAAAAATCTTGATAATGTTCTCTCTTGCATCACAAGCACCACTATCCTCTAAGTTAATCTGCCCAAGAGTTTCCAATGGCAGCGCAACAGTTCTTGATAATGTTCTATTTTGCATCACAAACGCTAATGTCCTCTAAGTTCTTCTACAAAAGTATTTCCAATGACAACCCATCAAATACTGCCACTCTGAACAACACATTCACACTTTCCCAGTCGTCCAATGTTTTTACTTGCACACTTGTTGTTCGTTTGCCCAGATTCTTGTCAATCTCTTCTAAAGGATTATCAGAACTACATTCCCACATGGAAATATCAGGATTAAAGAACAAGTATTTCCTAAAGATACCTTTAAAAAATTTGAAAATCAAAACAATAAATCGACATAATAAACCAAAACAATAAATCCACATAATAAACCAACACTACAAAGATATTTGACAATTTTTGGAATGAATAATGCTACCAGGATCTTAACAAATATAAGATTTGAACTACATAATAAACATACCAAAATATATTATATATATTGAAAACATATTTAGAAAACCCAAAAGAAATAACTACTCAATTACCCCATAGAAATAGCTTGTATTAGTAAATATAGTTTTGTAAAAACTGAAAAAACTTAGAGAAACTCAAACGAAGAGATAGAGAAGCTTGAAGCTTAGAAAATCAACTGATCTACATCCATCCCAGACACTATTGGTGGAGCTTTAGAATGTTCTTATCTCATTCACCTAGTGATAATCATTTAGAAGTTGTATGGCTAGCTTATGTTGATCATCTAATGGATATTTAATGTCACCTCCTTCCCTGGAATTTTTATCTAGTCACCAATGTTGAGGAGAAAATGTTTAATCTTGAATTTATTTGATATTTGCACCTAAACACGATGCTTGAAATCTATTTGAATCTCTTTGTTCTTGTAATACCCTTGTTTCCCATAGTTTGTAAATATAACTATAACTAGCCAAGAGACTATGGCGAACTAAATATCTATGAATGTTTGATTTGATGAACCTTTGTATAAAGGATCAATGTATGAATTTTTTGTTATTAATAGAAATTGAATATGTGTTGCACAACTGCTGAAATGGGGAAAGTTTTCCAGGATAGACCATGGATGATATGAGAGAGAGATGGTGAGGGGAAACTAAGAATGGTTGATATGACCCTCACTAGACTAGTACCTACTGGGTGTAATTTCTGAATAGTCCTCTGACCCATAAATGAATTACCAGCCAGGCTGGTAGATGGAAGACCATCCTCAAGAGTTAATGAAGAGATGGGGAAGGGTACCCATTTGTAAGGATTCTAGGATTGAACACAAATTGGGATTCAGACCCACGCAACCTTGTTGAGGAAGGAAAGAAATGAGGTAATTCAAGGATGGAGATAGATCGTCCAGATTGCAGAGTAGAGAAAACACTCTCCTGAGAAGAGAAAGGAAGGATACTTCAACTTTGAAGTAGAAAGGAAAAGATGAGCAATAAGCTCATTTTGGCTGAAAGAAGCCATGGATAGGGTTTGGATACAATATGATAGACAAGGCTAATGAGTGATAGAGTAAATACTCGTGCAAACCTACTTGTTTAGAGTAGAGAAATCTGGTTGCCAATTTCCTGTGGGAGGAGGAGAGTAACCTCCATCCCTGACTGCTGTGGAGTAAGTAGAAAGAATATCTCACAAAGCATCATGGTCTAGCTCAGGGCTGGCCAGTGGTAAATCCTTCAGGAGTGATTGTGCCTATGGTTGGGAGGAAACGAGCACCTATTTTAGTAGTTACTTCACATTTTTCAGTTCTTATAAGTATTTTCATACTCTGTATAATATATTGGATGTGATAATGAAAGGTTTGTGTTTATGATTAAGTCTTTCAATATTTTTACAATTGTTAGAAATGATCCATGTTTTTTGTAAATTGTTATATCTATATGATCTATGATTTATCTCAGTTTAGTTGTTAGAGGGTCATGGGATATGAGTTCACAGGAGAGTAGAGGGTAGGAGTAACTGAAACGCCTAAGTCCTGATGATCCTTTGAATTTTCCTTAGCGGGAATGTCAAGTTCCTCTCTGTGGGAGAAGAGCGTTTCCCTTCAGACTAACCACCCATATGATCGAGGGCTCATGCTTGTGTCCCTAACCCACTTGCTGCAAAAGGATTTGCACCTCTCCCATAATATTATTCAAGAAACCCATGTGACCAGGGTTTAGGATCCCTGCGCTAGTCCAAAAAGGGGCTATCTCTTTCAGCTTTGGGACTTCGAAACTTATGATTCTACAACCCTCAAAAATAGTCGAAAGCTAAAGTCATGAATCAATGAGGGCCATCGATCTAGAGATCCATTGTAGATCCCTCTTAGCCATTAAATTGGACCTAGGTGGGGAAGCATTAAGTGCTTCAATGAAGTCCTACTCTGGGAGAATAGGAGTGGTCTACAACCAAAAAATATCGAATGTCGGAGTCGCGTAGTTAATCGGGGTCGTTGAAACTGGAGGGACACATGTCAACACATCAACAGTTATCCGAGAGTCTGGATATTGGACGATATAGGGATGCATGAGTTTCCTCTGAGCTTTGCAAGTCAGAGTAAATCCTAGCTATAGATGTTAGGTATGTGTGGAAAGTGATCTGGCGTGGTCTAGAAGGAAATCTGGGAGATACATGCCAAACTCCTGAATGTCAAATGGTTGAAGTGATGAGGACCATTGGATGAACGGGTACGTGGAAAGCGATCCTGTGGTTCAGAGACTTCGTACTCCGGAGGAATTTGGCCAAGGGTTTTCAAGGTGTGAAAATCGTCGAAGTCACGAACGCTGAAATAAATCTCGGTCGTTGGTAGGAAGAGGACACGTGGTGCTGGATCTAAGAGTTTGAAGACTTGGATCTTTGGGGGATTTGCATTGATATGAGTCAATAAGCTCTGAAGCCCGGAGCCACAAAGTAATGAGGACTGTGGATCTATGGATCCACGTGGATAAATTCCAGCTGTATGATGGGGGTTGATGTGGCTTACTCATGTCATCTCGGGTGACGTGGAGCACAACCAAGGTACCACATGTCACCCATATTTTTCCAATTCACAGATGCTTTATGACTATTAGAGCATGACGCCTATCACCCCCTAATGAGGACTCGTGTCACCCATCAACCTTTCTCGTGTGTCAGTTCCTGGTTCGTGCCCGCTTGGCCAACGTGGTTGGTGACGTATACGGGACTCCGAGAGTTTGGAAAACATTGGGAGTTCAGAAGTTTTAGGGCGTGTTAAAATATAGGAACGTCCAACATAAAATGCCAAACGTCAATCGCCGAAGGGCCAAGGCCACGTGGAGAAATTTCCGGAGTTCGAGAGTCTGGGACTAGTATGGTAAAAAGGGATGCTCAAAGGATATCATCGATCATAACACTGAACATTCAACAACAATTTTTGATCACCAAAACATCGAAAAAGTAGGATGTTAACCGCTGATTGCTGACTACCAAACACCGGAAGAAAGGGACATTTAGCGTAAAATGCCAAACGTCGATCACCGAATGGTCAAGGCCGTGTGGTGAGATCTCGAGACTTTGGGGATTAGGAAAAATGTATGTTCAACACTGGACTTCGAAGACCCAAACTAGTAATGCCTCGGGTAACTTCAGAATGCCATAACTTACAGGCCTAACTTCAGATTTTAGTGTAGTGGCGACCGTTAGAAAGCTCATGGAAAGTAGTAACCAACAAAATTATTGGAATTAGGATTTGAGATAGTTAGGAAGAGAAGAAATCTGATGTCCCATCCATAGAAAGGGTATTTAGGGGTTGGGTGTGTTACAAATTGGTATTAGAGCATGGCAACAACACTTGGTCTGCTTCGGCTCATGCACGAGTCACATAAAAAAATTATTAGAAACATTATTGGGTAACACCCTACCTTACCCTCTTCTATAAGAAACTTGTCTGAACCTTTACAGAATAGATAAATGACACCTTCTATTGTTGATATATGTTTTGGAAGTATGCATTGTAGGTTGCTAATGTTTCCAAATAAAGAACTGACTTCACCTTGCAATGATATATGTTGTTCATGAATTAGTAGATTAGTAACTAACAAAAAATGTTTTATTAGCACATAAGCAGTTAATGAACAAAAACTAAACTACAACGTAAAGGATGGTGACACATCAAGAGTTGGGGGAGAGCTCCCATAATAGAGAGGAAGAATCTGATGAAAGGAGGGTGGTGGAAACCGCTCAAAATTTGGCTGAACCTATAATAAGCCCGATGGAAGAATTACAAAGTTAAAAGGCTGACAATGAAAGGATGATCAAGGAGAAGGAAAAGAAGACTGAAATTAATGCAGTCCTACTACAAATCCTATTAGATATACAAAGGCAAGTGCAACATGGTCTAGCTTCCAGTCATGTGGAGAGGCATCATACTAAGCAAAGTCCAAGCCCACAAGAGATACAAAAGCATGGTCCTGAGAGTGGCCACACCAAGAGGAGCACCTCAAAGAAGGCCCAACATGGAGCCAAGAGACATTCAATGGAAGATTCCTATGGTGAGGACACTAACCACTCCGAGGAATATTTTAGTGGAAAAACTAGTTCCCATTCTCAGACGAGAGGAAAGAAGAGAAAACATTCCAAGAGTCGTGACCTTGAAGAATTCAAGAAATCCAAGCCACCCACCTTAGATGGAGAGATTAATAAGGGGGAAGAAGAAGAAGATTGGCTACTCGGTTTGAATAAATACTCCAGAGTCCATGACTACTATGAAAACTTAAAGGCTTGGATAGCCATTTTCAACCTAAATGGGAAAGATTCCATTTGGTGGGAGGAACTTAGGAATGTGAAAGGATTCCATGAGAAGGAATTGGAATGGAAACAATTTGAGAAATAATTCAAGAAGAAGTACCTGCCAGAAAATTACTTTGATGGAAATACCAAGGATTTCTATGAACTAAAGTTGGGACAACTCACCATAAATGAGTATATCAACAAATTTCTTGAACTTATGAGGTATGTGCCCTACATAAAGGATGAAAAGGTAAATATGCAATGATTTATTAGTGGATTACCTAAGTACTACCAGGATAGAATTGAGTTTGATGATCCAAAGACCTTAGAAGATACCATTCGAAAAGAAAGATATTTCTATGAGCAATTCAAGAGTAATAAAAAAACCCATGAATACTGGAAGAAGTAAAACAATTCGAGATTCAAGAAGAAGGGGTTTAAACCCTTGAGATTTAAGAACCCTGGTAAGAGCTTGAGGATGAGCCTTCCTGCGAGAAGTTTGTATCAACAAAATTTTCCATCCCATAGTGGAAATAAACCATTAAGAGTAGCTCCAAGTAAGATTGATAACACGAAGAGAGAACCCTTGAAATGTTAGGGTTGTGTAGAGGAACATCTACTGAGGGACTGTCTGCATAGGAAACATAACAATGGGAGGGTCTACAACATCCAAGAGGCTACCATAGTCAATTATGTCGCTAGGATGCCGCCACAAATTTATGCAGCCTTGGATAATAGATGAGTTGACCACCAAGATTCAGTGGTGGAGATGGAAGGTACGATTTCCAAGCATCATGTTTCCATTTTAATTGAACCTAGTTCTAATTTGAGTTATGTTTCCCCTCAAACTGTTGATAAATGTAAATTGCAAAAAGTTAAACATGTTAAATCATGGCTGGTACAACTAGCCACTGGAACCAAAAGAAAAGTAACAGAAGTCATACCAACATGCCAATTTTTCATGAGTGGGTTTCCCACCCAAAAAAACCTACACATACTACCTCTAGGATCTTATGACCCGCTGATTGGCATGGACTCATTGGCTTCCCACAAAATCAAGTTGGATTGTTACAGTAAAACTTTAGAGTGTGAAAATGAAGAGGGAAGAAGGGTAAACCTACAAGGGATTCAAAATCCTATCTTAGTGAGACAAATATCATCCCTCCAATTGAAGAAGTATTGTAGAAAGGGATGTCCCTTGTATGCAATACAATTACTAAACTCTACTGAGAATGACAAACCCATCCTAGAGAACCATCCCATATTAAGAGAATATAAATATGTATTCCCAGAAGAGGTAACAGGTCTACCTCCAAAAAGGGATATTGATTTTTCAATAGAACTTGTACCAGGAGTGGTGCCAATGTATGGAACACCCTATAGAATGAGTACACCATAACTAGTTGAACTCAAACTACAGTTGAAGGAGATGTCGGACAAAGGTTACATTCGGCCTAGTGTATCTCCATGGGGAGCACCAGCCTTGTTTGTCAAAAAGAAATATGACACACTCATATTGTGCATAGATTATAGACAACTCAATAAGATTAACATCAATAATAAGTATCCCTTTCCAAGGATTGATGACTTGTTTGACCAATTAAGGGGTGCTACCATCTTCTCCAAGATTGACTTGAGGTCTAGATACTATTAGGTCTGAATTAAATGTGAAGACATCCACACGACAACCTTTAGGAAAAGATATGGTCACTATGAATTTGTGGTGGTGCCATTTGGGGTTACCAATGCACCAACCACTTTCATGTGCTTAATGAAAAATGTATTCAAAAAGTTCTTCGATAGATTTGTGTTGGTTTTCAATGATGATATCCTAATCTATTCCAAGAATAGTGAAGAACATGAAGAAAATCTCAAGCTAGTACTCCAAGTACTAAGAGAACATCAACTCTATGCTAAGCTTAGTAAGTGTGACTTTTTCCATAAACAAGTCCATTACTTAGGCCATGTTATTTCTGAGGAAGGAATGGCAATTGATCCCGAAAAGATTAAATCCATCATGGATTGGCCTACCCCAAAGGATGTATCTGATATCGTATCTTTTATGGGCCTTGCAGGATATTATGGGATATTCATAAGAGGATTCTCCAAGATTGGTTTCCCAATCACCTCCCTTCTGAAAAAGGGGGTTAAATTCATTTGGACATCATAATGTGAAGAAATATTTCAAGAGCTGAAATACCTTCTAACCAATGCGTGTGTGATGAAGATTGTAGAGCCAAACAAGGACTTCTTGGTGTGTATAGATGCCTTCAAGGAAGGGATCAGAGGATTCCTTATGCAAGAAGGACATGTGATTTGCTATGAATCCATAAAATTGAATGAGCATGAAGTCAATTATGTGACCCATGATATGGAATTGGCTGCCATAGTGCATGCTTTAAAAAAGTGGAGACATTACCTCTTAGGTAGAAGATTTGTACTTATGATAGACCATAGTGGGTTGAGGTATTTGTTTGACCAATCAAAAATCAATGTGAGTGTAACATACCAAACCCCTTAATTAACCTTTCTAGGGATGGGGCATCAAATTTTCACTTTCCCTGGTCCATTTTTGGTCCCTTACTTAAGCAAAACTCTCTTAATCAACTCCCCAGAAGCTTACATCTCTCACTGTGCACTTGAACCGGATAGCAGGGTCTTCCTCATGACCTCGGGCTGAAGACAGGGAGATACGAGCCTATGTTAGCAAAGGTTTCGAAACTTCGGAAGTTCCTTGACTTCGAGAGTTTTAAAAGTGTTGTCAAATTCTCATATTGTTGAACAATAGAGGGGATCAATGGTTCAAATCCTCCATCAAGATCTATAGTTAAAAGCAGGCTTCGATACTCGGTGTTGAACATGTCGTTTTCCTAATCCCCGAAGTCTTGAGGTCTTTCCATGTGGCCTTAGCCATTCAATAGTGGGTAATCAAAGGTCAAAGTCTTAATTTTTCGGTGTTTCAGAAATCGACGACCATCATTGAACGTTCGACGTTCAACGATCGATGATCTCCATTGAGCATACCTTTTTACCATACTATTCCCAAACTCCTGAACTCCCAAAATTTCACCACTTGGCCTTGGCCCTTTTGCATTCGACATTTGATGTTTTATGTTGGACATTCCTAATTATAACATGCCCCAAAATCCCCAAACTCCCGAAGTTATCCAAACTCCCAAAGTCCTGTATACATCACCAACCACACTGGCTAGGCGGGCATGAACTGGGAATTGACAAGCGGTCAGGGTCTAGGGTTGACACATGTCCTTGATATGGGTGACACATGTCATGATCTAACATGCATAATGGGTATGTGAACTAATCAAAGATTGGTGACACGTGTCAAGCATGTTGCGGGTCCACATCACATAGAATGACATCATCAAGCCACACCATCATAGACTGATAACTTCTCAGTCATTCAATCTAATTGTCCATAAGATTCCATGTAGTACCATAGATCTATGGTTCTCATTACTTCATGGCTCTGGGCTTTGGAGTTTTCCAACTTCTCATGTCACGAATTCCCTGAAGAGCTAAGTCTCCAGAGTCTCTAATATGGCACCAAGTGTACTCATCCTACCAATGGTTGAGATTCACTTTGGCGCTTGTGACTTCAATGGTTTCATACTTCTTAAAATCTTGGTCAGGTTCCTCCAGAGTACGAACTCTCAGGACTACAGGATCACATGCCACGTATCCACTCATCCAACGGTCCTAGTTCAATGGTCAACACTTGATGGGGGATGAGTAGGGCCCACATGTCACTCCACGATGTGTTCCTAGTTAGTTGGGTAGTTTAAGATGGGTCCCTTAGATCGACGGTTGGAAAGGATCTCGAAGGATCAAGAAATTGATGGTCCATGTCATTTTGACAATTTGACATTTGGGAGTTCTTTATGTGTCTCCCTTCTTTCCCTCTGGACCATACTGGATCTGTCACCACATGTTCCTAGCATCTACAACCACATCATCATAGACTGATAATTGCTCAGTCCTTCAATATAGATGTCCGTAATATTCCACGTAGATCGATAGATCTACAGTTCTCATTACTTCATGGCTCCGGGCTTTGGAGCTTGCCAAATTCTCACGTTACGAATTCCCTGAAGAGATAAGTCTCCAGAGTCTCTAACATGAAGCCAAGTGTCCTCATCCTACCAATGGTCAAGATTCACTTTGGCTCTTGCGAATTCGACGGTTTCATACCTCGTAAACTCTTGGTTGGGTTCCTCCATAGTACAAAGTCTCCAGACTATGAGATCGCATGCCACATATCCACTCATCCAACGGTCCTTGTTGAACAATCAACACTTGATGGGGGATGAGTAGGGACCATGTGTTGCTCCATGAAGTGTTTCTGGTTAGTTGGGTAGTTGAAGGTGGGTTCCTTAGATCATCGGCTAGGAAGGATCTCGAAGGATCCAAGGATCAACGGTCCACGTCACTTCTGCAGTTCAACATTCGGGATTTCTGTGTGTGTCTCCCGGCTTTCCCTTCAAAACATGCCGTATTTTTCACCACTTGTACCTAGCGTCTATGATGAGGATTTACTCTGGCTCAAAGAGCTTCGGGGGGGAACTCACATGTTTCTAAATCACTGAATGCCTAGACTCCTAGATAATTGTTGATTAGTGGACACGTGTCCATCCATTATCAACGGTCTATATTAACTCTGCAACTCCAACATTTGGGAGTTTCGGCACTAGACCACTCTTAATCCCCCGAAGTAGCACTTCATTGAAGCACTTAACACCTCCCTTCCTACGTCCAATCTAACGACTGGTAGAGGTCTACACTGGATCTCCATATCAACAACCCTCATTGATTTGCAACTCCACCCTTTGGCTATTTTCGAGGATTGTGGGGACATAACTCTCGAATTCCCAAAGGGCTAGCTCCTTTCAGACTAGCATAGGGTTCCCAAACCCTGTTCATATGGATCCTTTGGACATTCTAGGGGATAAGTGCTAATCCTTTTACAACAAATGGGCTAAGGACATGGGCCGAATCCCTCGGTTAGATGGATGGTTAACCTAAATGAAAAACACCAATCTCCCACATGATGTTGAGCTTGACATTCCCGCTAAGGTAAAATTCAAAGGGTTTGCATGACCCCATCTCTTCCGCAGATTCACATATCACAACTATCTAGCAACAAAACTGAGATAAATTGAAAACCATGAAGTATAGAAGTTTGCAGAAGAAAAAGAGTTTATCTAATAACTGTTCCAATACTGCAAGACTTAACCATAAACACAGACATTTCATCATCACATCCAATATATTATACATAGTATCAAAATACTTATCATAACTAGTAAATGTGAAGCAACTGCTAAAAGGGGTGAATGTTTCCTCCTAGCCAAAGGCACAATCACTCCTGATGGATTTACCAGTTTCCACCCCTCAGCTAGATCATGATTCTCTGGCATAGATTTTTTCACTTTGCTCCACAGAAATGAAGGATGAAGGTTACTCTCATCCTCCCACAGGGTCTTGGAAATCGGTTTTCTCCACTCCAAGCAAGGAGTTATGCACGGGAACTTCCTTAGTCACTCGTCAACCTCATTTCTTAGCTTGTAGCGAAACCCTGCCCCGATATTATTACAACCAAAATGAGATTTCCTCTATGCTTTTCTCTCAACTCTGGAGTTGAAGTATCCTCACTGCTCTTCTTAGGAGAATGTTTTTTCTAGTCTGCTAATTTGCAGATATGTCTTTGTCCCCGAATTACCTCATTTCTTTCCTTCCTCAGCAAGGTTGCATGGGTCTGAATCCCCATTCAACATTAGGTCTAGAAGCCTTACAGATGGGTACCCTGCCCCATCTCCTCATTAACTCTTGAGGATGGCCTTCCAACTACCAGCCTAATTGGTAATTCATTTCTGGGTCAGAGGACTGTTGAGCAATTACACCTAGTAGGTACTGGTTTGGTGAGGGTCATCTCAACCATTATTGGTTTCCCCTCACCATCTCTCTAATAGAATCCATGGTCTATCTTGGAAAAATTTCCCCCTTTTAGCATTTGTGCAACACATATTCAAATTATATTAATAACATAAATTCATACATTGACCCTTTTATACAAGGTTCATCAAATCAAACATTCACACACATTTAGTCTTTCATAGTCTCTTGGCCATTTATAGTTATATTTACAAACTGGGGGAAACAGGGGTATTACAATCCCCTCCCCCTTAAAGGAACATTNTGTACAGAAGTAAAAAAAAATGGATATGCCTATCTCATGGAATCCTCCATTTCCCATGTAGCCTCATCTGGGCCAAAGTGTTTCCACTGCACCTTGACCTTTTCAATGGTTTTGTTCCTGAGTGGGGGTTCCTTCCTGTCTATTATGCATTGAGGTTCTGGTAGGAATTCTCCCTCGGGTTCCACCTAAATCACAGACCAATCAATAATATGATTAGAATAATGTACATACTTATTTAATAAAGAAACATGGAAAACATTATCTACCTTCACTATGGGAGGGAGTGCTAACCGATAGGCTACTTGTCCCACTCTATCCAAAAATTCAAAGGGCCCACAATATCGGGGTGCCATCTTGGCACAATATCCCATCCTCAAGGAGCTTCTCCTGGGTCCAACTTAGAGATACACATGATCCCCTACTTTGAACTCTCTAAGAGTCCTTTTCAGGTCTTCATAGCTCTTTTCTCTATCCTGGGTTATCTTCAGATTTTTCTTGAT
>JASDQU010242727.1:203242-213965 GCA_032191745.1 Picea mariana
CAATTAGTTAGCAATATATGTGAACCAAGGAGAGTTAGTAGAAACTGAAAATAGGTGCTTATCAGGAAAATAATCCTCCATAGGTGGCTCATTTTCGTTATATGTGAGTCTTGAAAGAAAATCAACCACTACATTATCTTTTCCTAGCTTATTCAATACAGTTATATCATATTCTTGTAATAAAAGCAACCATCTAGTGACTCTGCCATTAGTTATGGTAGCATGGTCAATATGCAATATTACTGGATATCTTGTGATGTAATTCTAAAATTTATTAATTTCATGTATTACCACAAGAAACTCTTTTTCTATTACCATATAGTTTAGTTCTATGGGTGAAAGATTCTTGTTGACATAGCAGATTTCATTTGGATCCTTTCCTTCCAATTGTCCTAGAACAAATCCAATAGCGATGTCAGATGTGTCTGTGGAGATATGAAATGGAAGGGACCAATCGGGCCCTCTTAAAATAGGAGCTTCATACACTTTAGTTTTCAGTTTTTCAAGTGCATGCTGGCATGTCTCTGTCCATGAAAACTCATAATATTTTGTAAACAAAGCAAATACTGGATGAGCAATTTATGAGAAATTTTCCAAAAAGCGACTATAATAACCAACATATCCTAAGACGCTTTGTACCTATTTTTGCGAGGTTGGAGTTGGAAAGTTTAATATTACCTTTACTTTTGCTGGGTCCACTTGGATACCTTTGACTGAGATTAAGTGTCCTAATACGATGCCATCACTTAACATAATTGTACATTTCTAATTTTTGAGGGAAACGTTTGATTCATTACACCTTATCAATGTTTTCTCTAGATTTTCCAATGCCTCATCAAATTCATTCCCATAAGTCGTGAAATCGCCCATATATATTTCTACACATTCATGAATTAACTCATAGAATATAACAATGAAAACTCTTTGAAAGGTGGTGGAGGTGTTGCATAACCCAAATGATAGAACATGATAGGAAAATATCCCCCATGGACATGCAAACATTGTTTTTTCTTGATCATCAGTTGCGATATGGATCTAGTTATACCCACTGAATCCATCGAGGAAACGAAATTATTTCTTCCTTACTAACGTATCCAAGACCTGTTCAATGAACGTAAATGGGAAATGGTCTTTCTATGTTTCTTTTTTGAGTTCTCTATAGTCCACACAAATTCTCCATTTATCATTTGTTTTTGGTACCATGACAAGAGAGGAGACCCATTGGGTGTAAAAAAATGGATAGATAAAGTTGGCTGTGAGCAATTTTTGTAGCTCCTCCTTGACTATATCCTTCAATTCTAGATTCATTTGATGTTGGGGCTAGAGGATGGGTCAATATCCTTCCTTGATGTATGTGTGGTGTGTGCATAGGTCAGGATGGATTCCCTTCATGTTAGAGTAATCCCAGGTGAAGGCATTACTGTGTTTTTGTAACACTTTAACCAATTGCTCTTTTTGTTATTCAATCATTCCTTGGTTGATTTTCAAGGTTTTCCCTGGGCTAATTTCTATGGTTTATGAAGGGGACCCTTGGTATTTTTTTGGTGGGGATTCATGTTTTGTGGGTGAGATGCTTGTTGAGGCTAGAGAAGCATGTATTTATGGTTGCATAATATGCTCAAGAATATGTGGATTTGTTGAGGGAGAAGAAGAAGCTATGAAATCATTGATTTCATCATCCTCTGTTTTATCTCTAATGGCTAAGTATTGATCTATGGAGATGACTTGATGAGATTGTCCTTCTTCGTCATTGTCTTCTCCATCATCCCAGAGTGGTGTGTCAAGATATATGCCGAGTTTGGCAGGAGGATAGAGGGTTAATTGTTGTATATATGTCCCATGGGAGATGGTCATGTTTTTTGAACTACAACCATTGTAAGCATATACGGTGGAAAACCAAGGCCTTCCCAAGATTAAAGGATACCTGAACATAGGGATTTTGGGCTATAGAACCATAAAGTAGATGGGATATTCCCATGAATATATGGAGATAACTACATATTCTAACATTCCCTATGGTTTGATGGTTGATTTGTCAGCAAGTTGGAGTATGGTTGGGGTTTCCCTAAGGCCCATAAGTCATAAGAATATAGTATCACACGTCATAACGTTGATGGCAGCCCCAAGGTAGATTAATGTGTTACTAATGAGTATATCATTGATCTCCACATTAAATATTGGACTGCCAAGGTCAAAGTATTTATCTATGAGAACTCCCACCATCTTTAAGTTTGACAGTTTTCCCATGACATGGATGGTATGAGGATTTTTTTTTTCTTTTTCTACTGGGTTTCCTTAAAAAAAGTTCCCATACTTCTTTTGAATAGATGGGGACATACTTAATGGCTTGTAACAATGGTATTTTAACACACACATTATTGAGTTCCCCCAAGAAGTCAAATTCAGGCAGAGTAAAAGGTTTCTCTAGGTTTACTCTTTCTGGATATGGTGGGTTTTGAAGTTTAGGGTGGGCATTTTCAGCTTTTGAGGGTTCCCGAGATTGTTTCTATTATGATTCTTCATTCTGGACATCCTCATCCAAATATTCAATACTAATACGAGGTTGGTCCTTGGTTAGTGTCTTCTCGAATCGAAGGTGGATATAGTTACATTCCAGGGAAGATATGGAATAGGTTGGGTAGGTTGCAAGTCAAGCAACTTGCATTGGTTGTATTGGAATTTCATTATCAGGGTTAGGGATGGGTTTCACATGTAGTGTTGGTCAAGGAGGGATAGATGTGGATGCATGGATTTGGGGAGGGGGAAGAAGTTGCATGGGTGGTTGTGTCATGGGTTGTTGAGGGCCTCCTAAAGTGGGATTTCTCCACCCTTGTTTCCATAACTGGTTTGGAGGAGGAGGATCCACCCATTCTTGTGTTGGAATATCCCATGTTTGAGAAGCATATTGCATGAAAGGGTTAGTACAATATGAATTTAAATACTAAGATTGGTCTTGAATCATACCTTGAGGTTTGGGTTTCCAGGGTCACTTCTGAGAGACAAAGCATAATTTCTATGGTTCCTCATCTTTCTGATAGATAGTCTTCAGTCCTGGTAAGGATGGAAAGTTGAAGTAGCATGGTTCTCATTGCATATTCCAAAAACATCGATTTGATCTAGCAAACATTATTTCCATGGGTGCTTCATTCTTCACTTGGGGCAAAATATGGTCGAAGCTCGTTCCATCTCTTATTTCTTCTTCCTCATTTGCAGTGTATCCCACTGGGATCTTAGAGAACTAAGTATATTAGTTTGGAATTATTCTAGCATGTTACCAATCTTTTCTCTTGTAACTCTGCCTCTAGTAGTCTTTCCAGTTCTTGCCAATATTTCTCTTGGCCCTCTGCCTATTTTTGAAGTGCCTCTAGAATATTTGCAACAAAGTTCAAAGATAGTATCATATTATAATTGAGAGACATCTCCTCCACCCATTAGGTTGATAAGTTCTATGCAATCATCTCAGACTCCTCTAATAAATAAGACACATCATGTCTTGAAAGCCAAATCTCCTTGCTTTTCCCTCTACAAATTGTAATTGAACCTTTCGACGTAATCGTCAAGGCTCTCATCTTCATGTTGCATCATCCTGAAGATTTCCTCCCTTCTTTTCTTATCTTTACAGTAGTCTTGGTATTTTTCTAGAAATTTCTTCATCATTTGATCCCATGTGCGGATGTTGTCACTACCGAGGCCCATGAACCATCGTAGTGCAACATCATTGAGTGCGGCAGGGAAATATTTAATTTATGAGCATCCAAAATGTAATCATAGCTTTTGCAAAACACGTCAAACTCAAAGAGGAAGGTGTCAGGATATTATTTAGATAAGCCATGGCAATTCAACAAGTTTGAATGAGGGATGTTCTTCATTTTAGTCTCTTCATTCAATCCTCTAATTGGAAATCTGAAAGCAGAGGTTTCTTCCTTGACAATTTTGTGTGCGATTTCACTTTGCGAGGTGTCTTTTGTCTCTAAGGATACCTCATAAAAGATGAATTCCTTGGAGTGGTATTGTTCACCGATCATCCCTTCTGAGAGTGGAACCTTTGTGTGCATAAATTCTCATATGGTCTTAGATTCTTGAGTGGAGTTTTCAGGTCTCCTTTTGGCAATGAAACTTGTTGTAGGTGATATATAATTCGATTTACCATGCTCCTTTTCCTGCTAGGATTGTCCCGCACTGTTAGTTTTTTAGAAGTTTTTGGATGAACTAATAAATCTACCTTGTTTATCTCTAACCCAGTGCATAGAAATTATTAGAAAAACATTCTATGAATTGTTGGACATAAATCATATCACTAAATCTACTGAAACGAAAAATCCACACAAAAACAACAACTACTCTTTTTGACAATTCCCCAGTAGCAACACCAAAAATGACAGACATTGTAGTTACTTCCTAATTAATTTAGTAAGCAACTGAAGAGTTGTACATTCAATTATCAAACCGAGGTCGTATCCCACTTACAAACTGTCATGCACTGTATATGCAAGTGTAGTGTTATAATTGGTATTGAGTTGTAATACTTTTGATGTCACAAATATAAATTTTAAGGTTCTCAATTAGGTCACCAATCTACAATACTTCTTGAATTATAGGAAAATAAATGTCACGCTTGCAGGAAAAGGAAATCACACTTGCGGAAAGTAAATCACACTTGCAGAAAATAAATCACACTTGCATAAAGTAAATCACATTGGCGGAAGGTAAATCACACTTGCGGAAAGTAAATCACTCTTGCAGAAAATAAATCAAACTTGCAAAAAGTAAATCACACTACAGAAAAGTAATTCACTCTTTGCGGAAAGGATAATTATGCTAATATCTAATAGTGACTTGCTTGAGTATGATGATGATATTGACTTGTTTTAATAGTTAGATGTTCATACATTCAATGAAAACTTATAAAATCAATAGAATATCAATCCCAAATAGCTAAAGGACAAAGCTGTAAGAAATATGAAAGAAAACAAAATAAAGTAAAGCTGCAAGCGGAGTTGCAACAATGAAGCTGCAACATGAAAGTTAAAACAACGTGAATTGCAACAACGTCCATGATTACAAACTTATAGATATTGAATCAAAACCGAGTTGTAGCTTACGAATACATAATCCACAACATGAAGAAACTAAATATTAACCACACTGGAATCACAATTAACTATTTACGAAATATGGAACTACAACAATGTAAAGAGATAAAGCAACTACAGAATTAAATGAACAACAATGGAATGTTAATCCTACTCTTGATATACAAGAAGTACCTGACTAAGGAGGGGACCCTACCCCCTTAGACAAGGCACTAGGTTATGAAATCATAATCACATGAACGCTTAGCACATCATCACATGAACAAGAGGAGAAAAGAAAATTATATTGCCAAAGTCTTAAGTTTTACAATACAGTTGTATGCTATCATGAGGATCATTCCCCGAGCTCAAAGAAAGTTGTGGTTTTTGTATAATACATTCAATGTCTAAATAAAACAAGGAGACATATGGAAATCCATGAGAATCAGGATGATCTTCTGTTTACATTGATATTTCCATTTTTTAGAAAAGAGCGAGCATATGCTGACTTGGATCAACTAGGCAACAATTGGCAGACAAATTAATATCTCTTTTGGCTGTCCACTTTCCTTCTATCATCTTTCTATTGTGAGGAGCGATCTCTGAATAATGTCTGTAATGCTGAATAATGTGTTGGCATACTTTTTCTTGGAGTTGTAGCAGCTGTGTCATGCTCGGAGTTGCAGCAACCATGTCATGCCTTAGAGTTACAACACTTGTAGAGGAGTTACATCTCCTATAGGGAGTTGCAGCCATTGTAATTTATCCTATATAACATTGTTAGTGTAAGAAGGTAACAATTTTCCTTAAGAATATGTAAGAATATCATAAAAATGTCATATGGGAGAAGATACACACCTATGTGAAAAAGTAAGACAAACTGGATGAGAAAGATATCAAAAGAGAGTGAACAGTGGAAAAATGGTAAGGAAAAAGGTACTGAGTGGGTGCTGAAAATATGCCAATTTAGGCACCCGTCAGCCCCCAAAGTGGATCTTGGATGCAGGACCATAAAGTCAGCTGGGTATTTCCAAGAGTTGACAAAGATGATAACATTTTCAATGATTACTTTAGGCTTGAGTGTGGATATGTCTGCTCGTTGTAAGACCGTAAGAGTTTGTCTCACATTAGTGAATCCTAGTGTGTTAATGGTCTCTTTCTTCATTACATTTATGGAAGCTCCAAAGTCAATGCGAGTGTTTGAGATGCAAGTTTGATTGATTTGGACATCAACTACTGGGATGCCAATATCCAAGTATTTGTCTGTGAATATTCCCCCCTCACTAAGTTGACCAGTTGATCGATTACATGAATAATGTCAAGATCCTTGCTATTCCTACCAGGCTTTTTAATACATAGTTCCTTAATGGTTTTGGCATATATAGGAACATCCTTGATTGCTTGGAATAATGAGATTTTGACACACACATTCCATAGTTCTCCCAGTAAATCAAACTCAATTTGAGGAAGGGGTTTTTCCAAGCCTAATAGTTTTGGAAAGGGATGCAACTAATGTGCTTCTAATGATTGTGGTTGGTCTGATTGTTTTGGGAGAGTGGAGTGTGGTGTGGTGAGGGAATGGTCCATGTGTTTTTCATCAGAATGATTCACTATTGGTTCAATGGATTCCTCTTCATTACATTCAATGAGATCACGGGGAACCTTATTACCTATCGTTTTCCTCGATTGTAATTGAATGTCTTGACATTCCACAAGGGAGATAGAATATGTAGGATATCTAGGAAACTCAACAATGATGTAAGATTTCTCTGTGGCTTTGTTGTTAGGGTTAGGCGTGGGTTGTGAGAGAAACTGAGGTCTCATAGGGGGATTATTTGCATGCAATTGCGATTGCTGTTGTTGGGGAAATCGTGGCTGCTGAGTTTGTTGAGCAGGGAATTTTTAGGGAAATTGTTGTCCTTAAGGGGGTCCTCTCTAACCTTATGACCATTGATATCCAGGGGTTGGTTGTGATGGCCATTTATACCATGATGTAGGAGGGCCCCATGGTTTGTGTTAGCGCTAGAAGATGCTCTCTGACTGTTGGGAGGGCATGCCTAACACATATTAGCTATTGCAATTTTTTAAACTTGTAGTTCAAGATTGGGTTTATGGATCAGGGAGTAGGATTGTATGGAAAGTCTTAAACTGCTGACACTCTTCAATTAAATAATGAGCAACATTTCACTTAGTAAAGAGTAATCAAACTGATAGACTAGACAAATATAATTGAAAGTACATAAGAATGATAAAATAATATAAGATAACAATATGTTGACTTATATGAAGAAGAAATTCAAGTTAAACAAGATATTTTGAACCTCAAAATAAATCTTTAAATGCAAATCTTTGAAACAAGTAACGTATTAGTAAATAACTCACTAGAATTGTAGCTGAAACAAAGAGAAACAAATGCTTTGCATATATTTCAATTGCACTTAAACAAGACATACAAAGATGAAAACATAAGAGGACAGTCTAGCCTTCAGGATGTTAAATTTCTTGAGTATAAAATGTTTCATACAATAAACAATGTAATTTCTAGATATATGCTTTCCTTTCCAATCCTAAAAACTGGACCACTTACTCTCTCTTTTTCTTCCCTTTTATAAATAGAGAGCCCCCACAAAGTAGATCCCAGATCCCATAATATAGGTTCATTTATGATTCATATTGATATACTCAAATCTAAATAAAATATATGATTGACTTACATCGAATATGAGCAAAGAACAAACCTAGAATCCTAGACAAAGATCCTCTATTTCAAGACTATATCTTTGATCAAAAAACGATATTATATGATCCTAACAAAATGTGATCCCAACTAATATCTTGAAGAAAAATACGTGGGAAAATATAACCTCTCAATTTCCATCCTGAATTGGTCTTTGCAATTCGTAGTATTCAAATTGTTCACATAAAAGCCTTCAATTTCTTGTTGTAATTTAACGATATTCAAAACAAGAGCGTTGTAAAAACTGCTGCTTTTTTGCAGCATGAGTCAAGACTGGTAAAATCTTCATCTTTTGCAAAACCTTGAGGCTTTCTTCATGCTTGAACGAGATTTTGATGTCTGGTCTTTCCTGAATTTTCATAACTGAAATATCCTCTACCTGGAAAGGTGGATTTAAATATACAACTGTTGACTTGAAATTTGGAAGTGATCTAAATATTGTTTGGCTGCTGATTTTTTTGGAGATGAAAATTCTGGAAAAACTAGTTTTAATGAATCAAGGATATATCCCAATCTATGCAGAATTTTAGCAAACCATCTACATTTCATCTAGATGAGACCATTCTGCAAATGGCATCTTGACAGATTTTTCAAATGCCTCACCATTTGATCGGAAATTGTGCCCGAGTTTAGCCTCTAAAACATTCATTTCCAAAATTTTCCTGTAGCACAAATCAAATTGATGAAGCTTGTACATTACTCAAAATCTTTAGATTTATTTCTTAGACATAGGTTCAATGTTTTTACTTCTTCTGGTAGAGCATCCAAGAGCTCAATCTCGTCTGGTTCATATCGAAGGAGACGACCACCTATGTGTCATGCCATTAACATAAATAAACCCTATCTCCTGTTTAACCGAAAACTTTTCCTTTGCAATTTAGGGTTTAATTATACCTGCAATAATCAGATTTTACTCACACAAAGAAATATTAGACTCATCACCTATATTAATTTTTGAATAAAGACGGTTATGAATTTATGAAGCAATACGGAATGTAATGGACGAGACCATAACATTCGATGATATCTCGGTGAAAAGATAAGAATTGGCATGTACTATTCACAAGTTCATGTATAATGAACTGAATCACTACTGTTACACATTATTTTCGTCATACCTATGACTGTTAATGATGTAAACCTATCTGTTGCCTTCAGAGGGGTCAGTGGCCTGAGTTCCTGAAGAAAGAAGGGAAAAGAACTTTTCCTGAGAAAAGAAGTTGCATTCTCCTTTTTAAAAACTCTATTAAAGAGGATGTTCGCAGGTTGCTATATAGGCAGGGTGCGAAAATGCCTAATTTTCATAGGTTGCACCATAGCTAGGTCGCGAAGTGTTCACAGGTTCTATATAGGCAAGGTGTGAAAATGCTCATACGTGGGAAAAATGAGCATCTTCTTGATGCTTCTAGAAGGAGAAACTTCCATGGTGAGGTGGCATTCAAATGGTTTGGATCTTACTCGCTTTCATGATTTAGTGGGATCATCCTAACCTCCTGACCTTATCCTCTTCAACTTATAAAAGGAGAGGAGCTCTCATGGAGAAAGTTAGCTTTTAGCTTTGGAGCTTTTGGGATTAGCTTGGATTGGATTGAGCTTTGGAGATTGTTAGCTTGGCTAGAAGAGCCATTTTGTCAAGATAGATTGTGAATATTATCAGATCTATGCTCTTAGAATTCTTGGAGTGGAAGTGTGTGGGGAATGAAGGACAGTTGGGAGGGACCTTACGACATCAAGGCCATGTCTGTAATCTCTCTTTCACATTTAATAAGATACAATAATATGATTCTTTCCTATAAATCTTGTTGTGTTTTATTGTATGATTCCTTGATCACATACATAGGTTTCTATTGATTTTATGCTATTACTATCACTTTGGTTGGTTGCGTTCTTTTGCAGGATCGTCATTGTATGAGTGTTGGAATGGAGCTAAGATGGCGATGGTGAGAGGAAGCGACGTTTAAACGGTATGTCACTTATCCTCTTTAGTTAGTAAATTCAAAATTTAAAACTTAAGGAAAGCGTCATGTTCTGGTGTGTTTTGTTCTAGATCTAGGTGGATCTAGGGAGATCAATTAGTGTTCGAACTTACCGATTTATCCAATAACAACCACTTTTAATGGATAATATATGATTTGAAATTGTGAAAATTATTAAAGGATGTGTCGATTCATCGTTGTTCCCAAATAATGCTTTTTGACATGTGCTGTCAAAATACCTACGTTTTTGTAGGCAACTCTGGTGAAAATGCACAGCAAAAAACTAAACTCTTTTCGCAACAACTTAGTATATAGCCTCACAAATAATAATAAATCCCGCATCTTGTTATCCCACAAGTTGTAGGTTGGGAAAATCCTGACCCAACCATCAAATGGCGACAACTTGAGGGATACTACACCCAATGTCACCTCGATGTAGGTCTCCCACTTCAAGGGTGACTATGTGACGCAAGAGTCGCAACCCTCACTATCGGACCCTGCTTCTCACCAGGACCTTCTCTCTCTCACAGGCCCGAAGAGTCCAAGCTCTTTCAACTCCTCTCGGGAGTTCTCGCTACCCACAACACTCCTTCTGCGATCTCCCCTTCGTGAATCGGGGAATCGGGATTCACGATATCGCGAATCTCGTTGACGCAATTCTTGTGCCAAACAAAACCCCGAACCCCGAAGGGTCAACGAGTCAACACTCCCAAATCCTATCGAGGATTTCCCTATCGGGAAATCGGGACATAAGATGTTGCGATTCACATGCACCGTGAATCCTCGAACCCCAAATTTCGATGGAACGTGCGCTATCCCCGCGCCACGTCACTTCCCCTCTCCTTTCTACCGGGGATCGCGAGATCGCGACTTCATCGTTCGCAATTCCTTTCCATTTGAAAACCCCGAACGCCGAGGTGCCGAGTCCTCGCTACAAT
>JASDQU010242727.1:241068-266640 GCA_032191745.1 Picea mariana
CAATTAGTTAGCAATATATGTGAACCAAGGAGAGTTAGTAGAAACTGAAAATAGGTGCTTATCAGGAAAATAATCCTCCATAGGTGGCTCATTTTCGTTATATGTGAGTCTTGAAAGAAAATCAACCACTACATTATCTTTTCCTAGCTTATTCAATACAGTTATATCATATTCTTGTAATAAAAGCAACCATCTAGTGACTCTGCCATTAGTTATGGTAGCATGGTCAATATGCAATATTACTGGATATCTTGTGATGTAATTCTAAAATTTATTAATTTCATGTATTACCACAAGAAACTCTTTTTCTATTACCATATAGTTTAGTTCTATGGGTGAAAGATTCTTGTTGACATAGCAGATTTCATTTGGATCCTTTCCTTCCAATTGTCCTAGAACAAATCCAATAGCGATGTCAGATGTGTCTGTGGAGATATGAAATGGAAGGGACCAATCGGGCCCTCTTAAAATAGGAGCTTCATACACTTTAGTTTTCAGTTTTTCAAGTGCATGCTGGCATGTCTCTGTCCATGAAAACTCATAATATTTTGTAAACAAAGCAAATACTGGATGAGCAATTTATGAGAAATTTTCCAAAAAGCGACTATAATAACCAACATATCCTAAGACGCTTTGTACCTATTTTTGCGAGGTTGGAGTTGGAAAGTTTAATATTACCTTTACTTTTGCTGGGTCCACTTGGATACCTTTGACTGAGATTAAGTGTCCTAATACGATGCCATCATTTAACATAATTGTACATTTCTAATTTTTGAGGGAAACGTTTGATTCATTACACCTTATCAATGTTTTCTCTAGATTTTCCAATGCCTCATCAAATTCATCCCCATAAGTCGTGAAATCGCCCATATATATTTCCACACATTCATGAATTAAATCATAGAATATAACAATGAAAACTATTTGAAAGGTGGTGGAGGCGTTGCATAACCCAAATGATAGAACATGATAGGAAAATATCCCCCATGGACATGTAAACATTGTTTTTTTCTTGATCATCAGTTGCGATCTGAATCTAGTTATACCCACTGAATCCATCGAGGAAACAAAATTATTTCTTCCCTACTAACGTATCCAAGACCTAGTCAATGAACGTAAATGGGAAATGGTCTTTCTATGTTGATTTTTTGAGTTCTCTATAGTCCACACAAATTCTCCATTTATCATTTGTTTTTGGTACCATGACAAGAGAGGAGACCCATTGGGTGTCAAAAAATGGATAGATAAAGTTTGCTGTGAGCAATTTTTGTAGCTCCTCCTTGACTATATCCTTCAATTCTAGATTCATCTGACGTTGGGGCTAGAGGATGGGTCAATATCCTTCCTTGATGTATATGTGGTGTGTGCATAGGTCAGGATGGATTCCCTTCATGTCAGAGTAATCCCAGGTGAAGGCATTACTGTGTTTTTGTAACACTTTAACCAATTGCTCTTTTTGTTGTTCAATCGTTCCTTGGTTGATTTTCAAGGTTTTCCCTGGGCTGATTTCTATGGTTTATGAAGGGCACCCTTGGTATTTTTTTGGTGGGGATTCGTGTTCCTTGGGTGAGATGCTTGTTGAGGCTAGAGAAGCATGTATTTCTGGTTGCATAATATGCTCAAGAATATGTGGATTTGTTGAGGGAGAAGAAGAAGCTATGAAATCATTGATTTCATCATCCTCTGTTTTATCTCTAATGGCTAAGTATTGATCTATGGAGATGACTTGATGAGATTCGCCTTCTTTGTCATTGTCTTCTCCATCATCCCAGAGTGGTGTCTCAAGATATATGCCGAGTTTGGCAGGAGGATAGAGGGTTAATTGTTGTATATATGTCCCATGGGAGATGGTCATGTTTTTTGAACTACAACCGTTATAAGAATATACGGTGGAAAACCAAGGCCTTCCCAGGATTAAAGGATACCTGAACATAGAGGTTTTGGGCTATAGAACCATAAAGTAGGTGGGATATTCCCACGAATCTATGGAGATAACTACATATTCTAACATTCCCTATGGTTTGATGTTTGATTTGTCAACAAGTTGGAGTATGGTTGGGGTTTCCCTAAGGCCCGTAAGTCATAAGGATATAGTATCGCACGTCATAACGTTCATGGCAGCCCCAAGGTCGATTAATGTGTTACTAATGAGTGTATCATTGATCTCCACATTAAATACTGGACTGCCAGGGTCAAAGTATTTAGCTATGAGAACTCCCACCATCTTTAAGTCTGACGGTTTTCCCATGACATGGACGGTATGGGGATTTTTTTTTTCTTTTTCTACTGGGTTTCCTTAAAAAAAGTTCCCATACTTCTTTTGAATAGATGGGGACATACTTAATGGCTTGTAACAATGGTATTTTAACACACACATTATTGAGTTCCCCCAAGAAGTCAAATTTAGGCAGAGTAAAAGGTTTCTCTAGGTTTACTCTTTCTGGATATGGTGGGTTTTGAAGTTCATGGTGGGCATTTTCAGCTTTTGAGGGTTCCTGAGATTGTTTCTATTATGATTCTTCATTCTGGACATCCTCATCCAAATATTCAATACTAATACGAGGTTGGTCCTTGGTTAGTGTCTTCTCAAATTGAAGGTGGATATAGTTACATTCTAGGGAAGAGATGGAATAGGTTGGGTAGGTTGCAAGTCAAGCAACTTGCATTTGTTGTACTGGACTTTCATTATTAGGGTTAGGGATGGGTTTCACATGTAGTGTTGGTCAAGGAGGGATTGATGTGGATGCATGGATTTGGGGAGGGGGAAGAAGTTGCATGGGTGGTTGTGTCATGGGTTGTTGAGGGCCTCCTAAAGTGGGATTTCTCCACCCCTGTTTCCATAACTGGTTTGGAGGAGGAGGATCCACCCATTCTTGTGTTGGAATATCCCATGTTTGAGAAGCATATTTCATGAAAGGGTTAGTACAATATGAATTTAAATACTGAGATTGGTCTTGAATCATACCTTGAGGTTTGGGTTTCCCGGGTCACTTCTGAGAGACAAAGCATAATTTCTATGGTTCCTCAGCTTTCTGATAGATAGTCTTCAGTCCTGGTAAGGATGAAAAGTTGAAGTAGCATGGTTCTCACTGCATATTCCAAAAACATTGATTTGATCTAGCAAACATTATTTCCATGGGTGCTTCATTCTTCACTTGGGGAAAAATATGGTCGAAGCTCGTTCCATCTCTTCTTTCTTCTTCCTCATTTGCAGTGTATCCAACTGGGATCTTAGAGAACTAAGTATATTAGTCTAGAATTATTCTAGCATGTTACCAATCTTTGCTCTTGTAACTCCGCCTCTAGTAGTCTTGCCAGTTCTTGCCAATATTTCTCTTGGTCCTCTGCCTATTTTTGAAGTGCCTCTAGAATATTTGCAACAAAGTTCAAAGATAGTATCATATTATAATTGAGAGACATCTCCTCCACCCATCAGGTTGATAAGTTCTATGCAATCATCTCAGACTCCTCTAAGAAATAAGACACATCATGTCTTGAAAGCCAAATCTCCTTGCTTTTCCCTCTACAAATTGTAATTGAACCTTTTGACGTAATCGTCAAGGCTCTCATCTTCATGTTGCATCATCCTGAAGATTTCCTCCTTCCTTTTCTTATCTTTACGGTAGTCTTGGTATTTTTCTAGAAATTTCTTCATCATTTGATCCCATGTGCGGATGTTGTCACTACCAAGGCCCATGAACCATCGTAGTACAACATCATTGAGTGAGACAGGGAAATATTTAATTTATGAGCATCCAAAATGTAATCATAGCTTTTGCAAAACACATCAAACTCAAAGAGGAAGGTGTCAGGATATTATTTAGATAAGCCATGGCAATTCAACAAGGTTGAATGAGGGATGTTCTTCATTTTAGTCTCTTCATTCGATCCTCTAATTGGAAATCTAAAAGTAGAGGTTTCTTCCTTGACAATTTTGTGTGCCATTTCACTTCGCGAGGTGTCTTTTGTCTCTAAGGGTACCTCATAAAAGATGAATTCCTTGGAGTGGTATTGTTCACCGATCATCCCTTCTGAGAGTGGAACCTCTATGTGCATAAATTCTTATATAGTCTTAGATTCTTGAGTGGAGTTTTCAGGTCTCCTTTTGGCAATGAAACTTGTTGTAGGTGATATATAATTCGATTGACCATGCTTCTTTTCCTGCTAGGATTGTCCCGCACTGTTAGTTTTTTAGAAGTTTTTGGATGAACTAATAAATCTACCTTGTTTATCTCTAACCCAGTGCATAGAAAATATTAGAAAAACATTCTATGAATTGTTGGACATAAATCATATCACTAAATCTACTGAAACGAAAAATCCACACAAAAACAACAACTACTCTTTTTGACAATTCCCCAGTAGCAACGCCAAAAATGACAGACATTTCAGTTACTTCCTAATTAATTTAGTAAGCAACTGAAGAGTTGTACATTCAATTATCAAACCGAGGTCGTATCCCACTTACAAACTGTCATGCACTGTATATGCAAGTGTAGTGTTATAATTGGTATTGAGTTGTAGTACTTTTGATGTCACAAATATAAAATTTAAGGTTCTCAATTAAGTCACCAATCTACAATACTTCTTGAACTGCAGAAAAATAAATGTCATGCTTGCAGGAAAAGGAAATCACACTTTCGGAAAGTAAATCACACTTGCAGAAAATAAATCACACTTGCATAAAGTAAATCACATTGGCGGAAGGTAAATCACACTTGGGGAAAGTAAATCACTCTTGCAGAAAATAAATCACACTTGCAAAAAGTAAATCACACTACAGAAAAGTAATTCACTCTTTGTGGAAAGGATAATTACGCTAATATCTAATAGTGACTTGCTTGAGTATGATGATGATATAGACTTGCTTTAATAGTTTTATGTTCATACATTCAATGAAAACTTATAAAATCAATAGAATATCAATCCCAAATAGCTAAAGGACAAAGCTGTAAGAAATATGAAAGAAAACAAAATAAAGTAAAGCTGCAAGCGCAGTTGCAACAACGAAGCTGCAACATGAAAGTTAAAACAATGTGAATTGCAACAACAAGAGTTGCAAAAACGTCCATGATTACAAACTTATAGATATTGAATCAAAACCGAGTTGTAGCTTACAAATACAGAATCCACAACATGAAGAAACTAAATATTAACCACACCGGAATCACAATTAACTATTTACGAAATATGGAACTACAACAATGTAAAGAGATAAAACAACTACATAATTAAATGAACAACAATGGAATGTTAATCCTACTCTTGATATACAAGAAGTACCTAACTAAGGAGGGGACCCTACCCCCTTAGACAAGGCACTAGGTTATGAAATCATAATCACATGAACGCTTAGCACATCATCACATGAACAAGAGGAGAAAAGAAAATTATATTGCCAAAGTCTTAAGTTTTACAATATAGTTGTATGCTATCATGGGGATCATTCCCCGAGCTCAAAGAAAGTTGTGGTTTTTGTATAATACATTCAATGTCTAAATAAAACAAGGAGACAGATGGAAATCCATGAGAATCAGGATGATCTTTTGTTTACATTGATATTTCCATTTTTTAGAAAAGAGCGGGCATATGCTGACTTGGATCAACTAGGCGACAGTTGGCAGACAAATTAATATCTCTTTTGGATGTCCACTTTCCTTCTATCATCTTTCTATTGTGAGGAGCGATCTCTGAATAATGTTTGTAATGCTGAATAATGTGTTGGAAGACTTTTTCTTGGAGTTGTAGCAGCTGTGTCATGCTCGGAGTTGTAGCAACTGTGTCATGCTTCAGAGTTGCAACACTTGTAGAGGAGTTACATCTCCTATAGGGAGTTGCATCCATTGTAATTTCTCCTGTATAACATTGTTAGTGCAAGAAGGTAACAATTTTCCTTAAGAATATGTAAGAATATCATAAAAATGTCATATGGGAGAAGATACACACCTATGTGAAAAAGTAAGACAAACTGGATGAGAAAGATATCAAAAGAGAGTGAACAGTGGAAAAATGGTAAGGAAAAAGGTACCGAGTGGGTGCTGAAAATTGCCAATTTAGGCACCCGTCAGCTCCCAAAGTGGATCTTGGATGCAGGACCATAAAGTCAGCTGGGTATTCCCAAGAGTTGAAAAAGATGATAACATTTTCAATGATTACTTTAGGCTTGAGTGTGGATATGTCTGCTCGTTGTAAGACCATAAGAGTTTGTCTCACATTAGTAAATCCTAGTGTGTTAATGGTCTCTTTCTCCATTACATTTATGGAAGCTCCAAAGTCAATGAGAGTGTTTGAGATGCAAGTCTGATTGATTTGGACATCAACTACTGGGATGCCAATATCCGAGTATTTGTCCGTGAATATTCCCCCCTCACTAAGTTGACCAGTTGATCGATTACATGAATAATGTCAAGATCCTTGCTATTCCTACCAGACTTTTTAATACACAGTTCCTTAATGGTTTTGGCATATATAGGAACATCCTTGATTACTTGGAATAATGAGATTTTGACACACACATTCCGTAGTTCTCCCAATAAATCAAACTCAATTTGAGGAAGGGGTTTTTCCAGGCCTAATAGTTTTGGAAAGGGATGCAAATAATGTGCTTCTAATGATTGTGGTTGGTCTGGTTGTTTTGGGAGAGTGGAGTGTGGTGTGGTGAGGGAATGGTCCATGTGTTTTTCATCAGAATGATTCACTATTGGTTCAATGGATTCCTCTTCATTACATTCAATGAGATCATGGGGAACCTTATTACCTATCGGTTTCCTCGATTGTAATTGAATGTATTGACATTCCATAGGGGAGATAGAATATGTAGGATATCTAGGAAACAAAACAATGATGTAAGATTTCTCTATGACTTTGTTGTTAGGGTTAGGCGTGGGTTGTGAGGGAAGCTAGGGTCTCAGAGGGGGATTATTTGCATGAAATTGCGATTGCTGTTGTTGGGGAAATCGTGGCTATTGAGTTTGTTGAGAAGGGAATTTTTAGGGAAATTGTTGTCCTTGAGGGGTCCCCTCTAACCTTATGACCATTGATATCCAGGGGTTGGTTGTGATGGCCATTTATACCATGATGTAGGAGGGCCCCATGGTTTGTGTTAGCGCTAGAAGATGCACTCTGAATGTTGGGAGGGCATGCCTAACACATCTTAGCTATTGCAATTTTTTAAACTTGTAGTTCAATATTGGGTTTATGGATCATGGAGTAGGATTGTATGGAAAGTCTTAAACTGTTGACACTCTTCAATTAAATAATGAGCAACATTTCACTTAGTAAAGAGTAATCATACTGATAGACTAGACAAATATAATTGAAAGTACATAAGAATGAGAAAATAATATAAGATAACAATATGTTGACTTATATGAAGAAGAAATTCAAGTTAAACAAGATATTTTGAAACTTGAAATAAATCTTTAAATGCAAATCTTTGAAACAAGTAATGTATTAGTAAATAACTCACTAGAATTGTAGCTGAAACAAAGAGAAACAAATGCTTTGCATATATTTCAATTGCACTTAAACAAGACATACAAAGATGAAAACATAAGAGGACAGTCTAACCTTCAGGATGTTAAATTTCTTGAGTATAAAATGTTTCATACAATAAACACTGTAATTTCTAGATATATGCTTTCCTTTCCAATCCCAAAAACTAGACCACTTACTCTCTCTTTTTCTTCCCTTTTATAAACAGAGAACCCCCACAATGTAGATCCCAGATCCCATAATATAGGTTCATTTATGATTCATATTGATATACTCAAATCTAAATAAAATATATGATTGACTTACATCGAATATGAGCAAATAACAAACCTAGAATCCTAGGCAAAGATCCTCTATTTCAGGACTATATCTTTGATTAAAAAATGATATTATATGATCCTAACAAAATGTGATCCCAACTAATATCTTGAAGAAAAATACGTGGGAAAATATAACCTCTCAATTTCCATCCTGAATTGGTCTTTGCAATTCGTAGTATTCAACTTGTTCACATAATAATCCTTCAATTTCTTGTTGTGATTTAACCATCTTCAAAACAAGAGTGCTGTAAAAACTGCTGCTTTTTTGTAGCATGAGTCAAGACTGGTAAAATCTTCATCTTTTGCAAAACCTTGAGGCTTTCTTCATGCTTGAACGAGATTTTGATGTCTGGTCTTTCCTGAATTTTCATAACTGAAATATCCTCTACCTGGAAAGGTGGATTTAAATATGCAACTGTTGACTTGAAATCTAGAAGTGATCTAAATATTGTTTGGCTGCTGATTTTTTTGGAGATGAAAATTATGGAAAAACTAGTTTTAATGAATCAAGGATATATCCCAATCTATCCAGAATTTTAGCAAACCGTCTGCATTTCATTTAGATGAGACCATTCTACAAATGGCATCTTGATGGATTTTTCAAATGCCTCACCATTTGATCGGAAATTGTCCCCGAGTTTAGCCTCTAAAACATTCATTTCCAAAATTTTCCTATAGCACAAATCAAATTGATGAAGCTTGTACGTTACTCAAAATCCTTAGATTTATTTCTTAGACATAGGTTCAATGTTTTTACTTATTCTGGTAGAGCATCCAAGAGCTCAATCTCGTCTGGTTCATATCGAAGGAGATGACCACCTATGTGTCATGCTATTAACATCAATAAACCCTATCTCCTGTTTAACCAAAAACTTTTCCTTTGCAATTTAGGGTTTAATTATACCTGCAATAATCAGATTTTACTCACACAAAGAAATATTAGACTCATCACCTATATTAATTTTCGAATAAAGATGGTTATGAATTTATGAAACAATATGGAATGTAATGGATGGGACCATAACATTCGATGATATCTCGGTGACAAGATAAGAATTGGCATGTACTATTCACAAGTTCATGTATAATGAACTGAATCACCACTGTTACACATTATTTTCATCATACCTATGACCATTAATGATGTAAACCTATCTGTTGCCTTCAGAGGGGTCAGTGGCTTGAGTTCCTGAAGAAAGAAGGGAAAATAACTTTTCCTGAGAAAAGAAGTTGCATTCTTCTTTGTAAAAACCCTATTAAAGAGGATGTTCACAGGTTGCTATATAGGCAGGGTGAGAAAATGACTAATTTTCACAGGTTGCACCATAGCTAGGTCGCAAAGTGTTCACAGGTTCTATATAGGCAGGGTGCGAAAATGCTCATACGTGGGAAAAACGAGCATCTTCTCGATGCTTCTAGAAGGAGAAACTTCCATGGTGAGGTGGCATTCGAATGGTTTAGATCTTACTCGCTTTCATGATCTAGTGGGATCATCCTAACCTCCTGACCTTATCCTCTTCAACTTATAAAAGGAGAGGAGATCTCATGGAGAAAGTTAGCTTTTAGCTTTGGAGCTTTTTGGATTAGCTTGGATTGGATTGAGCTTTGGAGATTGTTAGCTTGGCTAGATGAGCCATTTTGTCAAAATAGATTGTGAATATTATCAGATCTATGCTCTCAGAATTCTTGGAGTGGAAGTGTGTGGGGAATGAAGGACAGTTGGAAGGGACCTTACGACATCAAGGCCATGGTTGTAATCTCTCTTTCACATTTAATAAGATACCGTAATATGATTCTTTCCTATAAAGCTTGTTGTGTTTTGTTGTATGATTCCTTGATCACATACATAGGTTTCTATTGATTTTATGCTATTACTATCACTTTGGTTGGTTGCGTTCTTTTGCAGGATCATCATTGTATGAGTGTTGGAATGGAGCTAGGATGGCGATGGCGAGAGGAAGTGACGTTTAAACGATATTTCACCTATCCCTCTTTAGTTAGTAAATTCAAAATTTAAAACTTAAGGAAAGCGTCATGTTCTGGTGTGTTTTGTTCTAGATCTAGGTGGATCTAGGGAGATCAGTTAGTGTTCGCACCTACCGATTTATCCAATAAAAACCACCTTTAATGGATAATATATGATTTGAAATTGTGAAAATTATTAAAGGATGTGTCGATTCATCACTGTTCCCAAATAATGTTTTTTGACATGTGCTATCAAAATACCTACGTTTTTGTAGGCAACTCTGGTGAAAATGCGTAGCAAAAAACTAAACTCTTTTCGCAACAACTTAGTATTTAGCCTCACAAATAATAATAAATCCCGCAGCTTGTTATCGCACAAGTTGTAGGTTGGGAAAATCCCAACCCAACCATCAAATGGCGACAACTTGAGGGACACTACACCCAATGTCACCTCGATGTAGGTCTCCCACTTCAAGGGTGACTATGTCACTCTAGGGAGGCGATCCTGTTGACCCTACGGGGAAAAGGGATGTGAGAAAGGGAAAGGAAAGAAAGAGGTCCCTAAGTTAAAATATCTATATGGAAAATGGAAAGCAAAGACGAGTCTCAAGTGGTTTAGAGGTTGCCAAAGAATTTGGTGAATTGTCGAGATGTTGGTACCTGCCCGAGACACAAGAAGAACCACTTTGCAATGATGTATGTTAGTTGGATCAACAAGTTAAAATTTCTGTCCCTAATTTGAAGAAATAGATAAAAGTATATATCAGCAAGAAATAAGTACCATAGATACTTAAAAGATTTCTTAAATTCAAGTGGGATATGCTTGAAACAAGTAGATAATGACTAGAGAAACTTCACAATTTATAGCATGAAACTTTAGCAATTAGTTGTGGCTATCACAAATATTGTATACAAAATTATTGTTGGCAGCCTTATGGCTGCAACAATTTTTTTATGACAGCAGTAAAATCAGCCAACAAAATCCTCAAAGAAGACACCCAAAAATTCCTTAAACCTAGTAGAACAAGTTAGCAAACTTTTAGCAAGTTTTGGAAGTAAAAGCACAAGTTAAGAGTGACTTTATATTAGGGTTTCTGCAGTGAAGTTAGCATCCTTATGGATGTAGCAAACCAAGCCCTATATTAGAAAGTTTATCCAACACAAATCACTCGTAATTATCTCAAAAGGTGTGCCTAGGTTAGCAGTAGGTGAGGGTAGATTTTTAGGCCTAGTCTAGGGTTAGTTTAGGAGTTAATGCGATTAGTAGGATAGGGTTAGTGAAGTCCTAAAGGATGCAGGTTAGTTTTAATACAACATCAAGAAATTGTGGTTGAAAGGGGACACCCTAAGGGAGGAATAATCCCCAAGGCATCAAGATCACTATCCCAAAGAGAGAACTTTAAAACTTGAAAATTTCACGTTTACCAAGGCAACAATTTCTTTCTCCAATGCAATAAGAAAATGACTAGTGCCTTTAAAAAAGGGTTAATGGAGTCAATAAAAGAAATATCTATAGGTACTATCTCCTTGGGGGTGTAAATCCTCTTACTCCCTAAGGCAAGTATCTCTAGCGAGGGTTTAGGCTAAGAGGGTGTATGCCCTTATACTTCTCTTAGAAAACCCTTGTTAAACCAATATCATGTAAGCATAAAGTGATGGAGACTAAGGTGGGGGTGTATGCCCTTATAATTCCCACCTAGCTCTAGCAAATAACCTTGACTTGAAAAATAAATGATAGCAACAATGTGGAAACCTTACCAATTCAAGGAAAAAGCTAAGACAAACCACCATAAAATCTAGAGAAAATCCTTCAAAGGCTAGCACATCACTTCCATAAACCAATAATCCAAGACATATCCATAAAAAAAATCACAAGAGAGAGAACTATCCAAAGAGAGCGAAAATTTCAGTCCAAGAGCCTGTCACAATGGAGAGTTATGATAAAATGAGATCTTATGATCTCTTATTTATACAAAGTGTCACTAAGATAGTTTGTCCACATAATTAAGGGTAAACCACACGAGTAGGGGTCAAAAAACCTAATCTTTCCCCTTTTACAAATTAATATTAAACAATTCAATTTAATTTCACTTTTGCACAAATAAAACCCTAGTTTATAAAGAGGTCACCCCTTTAGGGGACATTTTGGCACTAGGAGAAGGTCGTTGGTGAAGGAGGAGTGTAGAAAGGCTTTCCAAAGCCACATGTCAAGCATACAAATGAATTTCTTCATGGTCAAATACTCAATCCCCTCAAAACTTCCTTGTGCCAATGCATGTCAACCTCACCACCAAACCCTAACCCCCCTAGGTGACGTCATGCCTCTAAAGGTAACGTTTTTCCTCTCCTAGGAAAAAAGTTTGGAATGTGGGGGATAGTTTATGCCATCCAAGTCATCCTATGGGCCTTCATTGTTTAATCTCTCTCATCTCGCATGCGGGCTCTTGGAATCCACATGTGGGCTTCAAGCCCCATGGAAGCCCAAGCTAGGATTGTTCTTCCAAAACTGTTCACCAACTAGGTCCTGCAAAAAAAAATAAGCACGCCCTCCAAGGATATCAAGTAATAACATCATGATAAGTGAATCCAATCAATAAATGAGCCACCTAAGCATGTTCATCAAATATTACTATGTCAAACAATTAAGTGCTCAAAGACATTATGTGACTTGTCAAGCTTGAATATGGGAGGGTTGACAAGGTCTCCTAATGTGTAGATCTTTCCCTAGGTCAAGGAGATTTTCCAAGAGATCCCACTCTAAGCCATGTAAAGTGGGTGAAGTGGCTAAGGGTAAAGACTCAATGGGCATGGGTTTCATGACGTACAAGGGGTTGTAGTGTCTCATTCATGGGTGCCTTTGTAGAGGGTGTGTGGTACCTTCATTTGCAATGCACTTTTTCCAAGCCCATTATTTTTCCATTCTTTGTTTATTTCATAAATTTAAGGACAATTTAAATTCCACTGCCCCGGCGTGGTGTCTAGACAATGAGAGTGTCACCCACAAATACCTAGTGGAAATGAGAAGGTTGGATAGTGATGAGACCCACTTTATCTCAACCATGCAACTGAGAGCCATTACCATGGCTTGGTGACCAGATGATGGCAATGTCATACCACTAGATATCCATGGACATGATAGGTTGGCTCATGATGAGACCTGCTATCCTCCAACTAACCTTTTAAGCATTCTTAATCATATTTCTTGTGGCCCCACCTTTTTTCAGAGATACACATTTCATTGCTTTCTTGGTTGATCCCTGGGTGAAGCATTTAGAAGGTTCATACATAGGATTTTATTTTTTACCCAACATCAATCCCTCTGGGCCTTCAATCCCTTCTTCCCATAAAACGAGGGACAAACCCTTCTTGGGTCAATACACCCTAAAATCCCAAGAGATAAGGATATGGGGGGAAATAGTGATGAAAAGTGGTAAGTATGGTTGGGAACGATACCATGGCTCTTCAAGGGAGTTCCTAGCAGCAAACCCATCCCCAAGGAAGACCACTTACTAGGAAACAATGTTAATCACCAAGGTGAAGTAGGGAAAAAGGCATATGTCCAAGCATATATCATGAAATCTAAATATGTCTAAGATACAACATACTTAAATGCCTCAAATATTGAAATGATGCTCACCATAATACTAACTTGTACCTCAGCAAGGCCCACTACCTTCCGGAAGCAAGATGGTGTAGTGGATGCCATCTAAAAATATATGACCTATGTGGTGGTGAGAAGGGTCTCCATCTGTGAAAAAATGATGCTTCTAGTCATGTAGTCTCTTGGCACTCCATATTTTCAACCCAAGGGCCTCGAGACATAATCTCCTTAGTTATCCACAAAATGGGGATAACATCTGGCTCCTACTTGGAGACATGTGCTCATCGTAGAGTGCATGAGAAATGCAACATATCTTGGTAGACATGTGCCTGCCAAAACTCAGAGAAAGGGATCATAGCATCTAGGGTGGTGCTATCACCCTTTATCCATAAAATCCAAAATGAGAAGCTAATCTAGAAAATCAAAATTTTGACATTTTCTCAAAAATTTCTAAACTAAGCATGAAATCAATATGCAAATAGAGAATAATGAAATATGAAATGTATATATACTACTATGAGCAATCAAGATGCAATTGTAGGAAATCAAATGACCTACCTACTTACCTGGGGCCTTGAAGATCCAGTGATAGGTGATGTTAGGTGAAGTCATACAACCAATGCAACCACCTATTTATCATTTCATCAAGATATCTGCCCATGTGCTTAATCATGTGAAACAAAAAAGATAAGTCAAGCACATAATAATCATGAGCATAAACACATATATAATCTATCATGAAATAAACTTCATGGAGATGGATGGGAGGGAGGAAATCCTGTTGGAAAGAGAAACCATAAGCTTGATCATCCTGCCGGAAAGTGTAGCTACAAGCCTGATCAATCCATGTATGAAGAGGGATACCATATATAAACTATGGATCATCTTCATCTTCACTAAGAAAATCACTTCTCCATGAAGGATGAGAAAGGATAAGAGATCCCAAGAAAGCATGTTTATCTCCCAAACAAGGGGAAATGCGGTAAGGCACAACCTCATGTCTAGACGAAATTTCTTCCCTCAGATTAAAGACACGCCGCTTCCTTATATGAAAATCCCCACAAAAGGTCTCAACATGAAAGTAATTCCATTTGGTAGCATGGGCCTTGGAGTGATTTGCGTAAGCCATGACCTAGTGTCTATCAAAATATGAGTATGATGAATGAAAATCCTCATGGAACAAGTGTGCATCCTCAAAAGGGTATGTATCAAAGGATGACTGAATATTATCCTGATTATCCTGCAACAAGTCATCCTCAAAGGGGAAGAACAAATATGTAACTATATCATCACCAAGATGCCAAATATCTGAATCATACATGCATGAAGAATAATCCTCTGAAAATGACACCCCCTTTGCTTGAGAGCTACCCTCAATGTCATAAATGGGGTCTCTATAAAATTTGAGACAACCAAGATCCCATCTGCATCTACCAGTCTGTATGAAAGTGTCTATAGGCTCATCAACCATATAGTAGGGTACTTTCATAAGACCATCAGTATGACTGAAAATGACCATCTTTTCATCTTAGTGTGCAGGAGGAGTAGAGGTATGGTCGTCTTCAACTGGACCTTCAAATTTTTGATCATCGACACTGATTGCTTCTTCAACATCATGTGCAGGAGGTATACAAGGTTGGACAACCTCAACTCCATCAAGCGAGATCAAATATAGTGGTGCCTCAATATGTTGCGCTTTATCATAATTCTTCTCTCTTCTTATGGACAAGCCCCTCCATCGCCTCTTCATCACAAGAGGCTTGATTCTTAGTGCATAGTTCTTTGCTTGTTTTTCTTCAAGGGGATCTATCATATCCAAGGTTTCCTCTGATACTTCTTCACTTTCGAGGTCATGGAATAAAGTATCATCAAGGTCTTCAAAAGCGTCACAACTCATTGTGTTCTCTTATTGACGACTTTCTTGATATGTCTGTTCTTCGAACACTTATTCATTGTTAAGGGCAGGAAGGAACTTTCTTATGTGATTCATCATTTATTTATTTGATTTATTAGCAACCTTCTCCTTTCCCATTTGTAATAATGTCATCGTTGAGTCATAATAAGTTTTGGATGAGGGTTCATCCCATGGTGCCATAATTCCATTGATTGAAAAGACACCTCAAAGGAGTCGTTGGGTGAGATTAAGTCTCACCAAAGGAGGAAAGGGGAAAGGTGGGTTCGTGGAAGGTGGAGTCTCCAGATGAAATTTAAGGAGAGTTCATCAAGGGTGGAAAGGGAGCATCCTTTGGGTGGATTTTATAGGGAAGCTAAGGGATAAAGGCTTTGGGATATCTTGCCAAAGTGTCGTTAGGGTTTCGAAGAGGATTCAAAATCCTCCCTAGAAACGGAACGGAAATGTTATCACACAATTTTCAGGTTGGGAAAAGCACGATCCAACCATCAAATGGTGACAACTTGAGGGACACTACACCCAATGTCACCTTGATGTAGGTCCCACACTTCAAGGGTGACTAGGTCACTCTAGGGAGGCGATCTTGGTGAACCTAGGGGAAAAATGGATGTGACAAATGAAAATGAAAGAAAGAGGTCCCTAAGGTCAAATATATAGATGGAAAATGGAAATCAAAGACGAGTCTCAAGTGGTTTAGAGGTTTCCAAAGACTTTGGTGAATTGCCGAGATGTTGGTACCTTCCCGAGACACAAGAAGAACCACTTTGCAATAATGTATGTTAGTTGGATCAACAAGTTAAACTTGCTGTCCCTAATTTTCACTAATAGATAACAGTATATATCAGCAAGAAATAAGTATCATAATTTCTTAAAAGATTGCTTAAAGTCAAGTGAGATATGCTTGAAACAAGTAGATAATGTCTAGAGAAACTTCACAATTTATAGCATGAAATTTTAGCAATTAGTTGTGGCTGTCATAAAGATTGTATGTAGAAGTATTTTTGGTAGCCTTATGGATATAGAAAGTTCGTTATGACAGAAGTAAAATCAGCCACCAAAATCCTCAAATAAGACAACCGAAAATGCCTTAAACCTAGTAGAACAAGTTAGCAAACTTTTAGCAAGTTTTGGCGGTGAAAGCACAAGTTAAGAGTGAATTTATCTTAGGGTTTCTACATAGAATCTATCATCCTTATGGCTGTAGCAAACCAAGCCCTATATCAGAAAGTTTATCCAACAAAAATAACTCGTAATTAGCTCAAAAGGTGTGCCTAGGTTAGTAGTGGGTGAGGGCATATTTTTAGGCCTAGTCTAGGGTTAGTTTAGGAGCAAATGCGGTTAGTAGGCTAGGGTTAGTGCAGACCTAATGGGTGTAGATTAGTTTTACTACAGAAGCAAGAAATTTTGGTTGAAAGGGGACGCCCTAAGGGAGGAAGAATCCCCAAGTCATCAAGATCACTATCCCAAAGAGAGAACTTTAAAACTCGAAAATTTCACATTTACCAAGGCAACAATTTATTTCTCTAATGCAATAAGTAAATGACTAGTGCTTTTAAAAAAGGGTTAATGGAGTCAAGCAAAGAAAGAGCTAGAGGTACTACCTCTTTGGGGGTGTAAATCCTCTTACTCCCCAAGGAAAGTATCTCTAGCTAGGGTTTAGGCTAAGAGGGCGTATGCCCTTATAATTCTCTTAGCAAACCCTTGTTAAACCAATATAATGTAAGCATAAAGTGATTGAGACTAATGTGGGGGTGTATTCCCTTATACTTCCCACCTAACTCTAGCAAGTAACCTTGACTTTAAAAATAAATGATAACAACAATGTAGAAACCTTACCAATTCAAGTCAAAAGCTAAGACAAACCACCATAAAAGCTAGAGAAAAGCCTTCCAAGGCTAGTGCATCATTTCCATCAACCAATAATCCAAGACATAGCCATAAACAAAAGCAGCCATAAACAAAAGCACAAGAGAGAGAACTATCCAAAGAGAGCGAAAATTTCAGTCCAAGAGCCTCTCACAATGGAGAGTTATTATAAAATGAGATCTTATGATCTCTTATTTATACAAAATGTCACCAAGATAGTTTGTCCACATAATTAAGGGTAAACCACAAGACAAGGAGTCAAAAACCCTAATATTTACCCTTTTACAAATTAAGATTAAACAATTCAATTTAATTTCACTTTTTCACAAATAAAACCCTAGTTTATAAAGACGTCACCCCTTTAGGGGACATTTTGGCACTAGGAGAAGGTCGTTGGTGAAGGAGGAGTGTAGAAAGGATTTCCAAATCCAAATATCAAACATACAAATGAATTCCTTCATGGTCAAAGCCTCAATCCCCTCACAACGTCCTTGTGCCAATGCATTTCAACCTCACCACCAAACTCTGACCTACCTAGGTGATGTCATGCCTCTAAAGGTTGCATTTTGCCTCTCCTAGGAAAAATGTTTGGCATGTGGGGGCTAGGTTATGTCATCCAATTCATCCTCTAGGAATTCAATGTTTAATCTCTCTCATCTAGCATGCGATCCCTTGGCATCCACCTTTGGGATTCAATCCCCATGGAAGGCCAAGCTAGGTTTGTTCTTCCAAAACTGTCCACCAACTAGGTCATGCAAAGATAAATAAGCAACCCCTCAAAGGATCTCAAGTCATAACATCATGATAAGTGAATCCAATCAACAAATGAGCCACCTAAGCATGTGCATCAAAGATTATTATGTCAAACAATTAAGTGCTCAAAGACATTATGCGACGTGTCAAGATTGAATATGTGAGGGTTGACGAGGTGTCCTATTGGGTAGATATTTCTATAGGTCAAGGAGAGTTTCCAAGAGATCCCTCTCTAATCCATGTAAAGTGGGTGAAGTGGTTAAGGGTCAAGACTCAATGGGCATGGGTTTCATGACATACAATGGGTCATAGTGTCTCATTCATGGGTGCCTTTGTAGAGGGTATGTGGTACCTTCGTTTGCAATGCACTTTTTCCAAGCCCATTATTTTTCCATTCTTTATTTATTTCATAAATTTAAGGAAAAGTTAAAGGCCACTGCCCTGGTGTGGTTTCGAGACAAATACAATGTCACCCACAAATACCTAGCGGAAATGAGAAGGCTGTCTCGTGATGAGATCCCCTTTCTCTCAGCCATGCAACTGAGAGCCATCACCCTGGCTTGGTGACCAGATGATGGTAATGTCATACCACTAGATACCCATGGACATGATAGGCTAGCTCATGATGAGACCTCCTATCCTCCAAATAACGTTTTAAGCATTCTTAATCATATTTCTTGTGGGTCCCCCTTTTCTTAGAGATAACCGTTTCATTGCTTTCTTGGGTGATCCCTGGGCGAAGCATCTAGAAGGTTCATACATAGGATTTTATCTTTTACCCAACATCAATCTCTTTGGGCCTTCATCCCCTTCTTCCCATAGAATGAGGGACAACCCCTTCTTGGGTCAATACACCCTAAAATCCCAAGAGATAAGGAGATGGGGGGAAATAGTGATGAAAAGTGGTAAGTATGGTCGGGAGTGGTACAATGGATCTTAAAGGGAGTTCCTAGTAGCAAACCCATCCCCAAGGAAGACCACTTGCTAGGGAAAAATTTCAACCACTAAGGTGAAGCAGGGCAAAAGGCATAATGTCCAAGCATATATCATGAATTCTAAAGCAATATAACATACAACATACTTAAATGCCTCAAATATTGAAATGATGATCACCATAATACTAACTTGTACCTCATGGAGGAAGGCCCACTGCCTTCCAAAATACAGCTGGTGTGGTGGATGCCATCTAAAAATATACGACCTCTGTGGTGGTGAGAAGGGTCTTCATCTGTGAAAAAAGGATATTGCTAGTCATGTAGTCTCTCAACACTCCATATCTACAACCTGAGGGCCTCGAGACATAATCTCCTTAGTTATCAACAAAATGGGGATAACACAACTTACATGATGAAATAATCCATCCTTGATATGACTGAAATCTTTGTAACCACTTTAATCATATCTTAAGAAAGAAGCAAATAAAATTAAATCAAAGCAAGGGAAATCAAACCAAAAGTTGAACAGAACGAATGTAGTTTAAAGCATATAAAGGAAAGATTAAGTTTGAGGAAGGATTTTGGATGAATAGGTTATGTTTAAGGATGACAAAGAAATTATGTGGGTTTTGGTACTAACAATTGGGATTGAGTTTGGTGGTTAGACTAATAAGAATTAGAAAAAATGAGAGGGGTCTTGGCCCATACTTGGCTATCGTGGCCGCCAAGGTCTTTTTGAAAAATGAAGAAAATTTGCTCCATTTCTTCGTTGGCACCATGGTATACTACTTTTAATCCTGAGAGGGAAGGGAAAATACTAGTAGAGTGGTTTTGTTCACAAATTTTGCAAGTTTCAATGCTATCCAGTGGGCATTCCCTTAAAGAATGCTTTTTCCTTCTCTTTGGACACAATACAGATAATGCCCTTTCGATTTTTGATCGCTTTTGCTTGAATTGCAAGGTGTCAAATCATGGATCTAATGAAATCAAAATATCAGTTTTAAAATTGTTCAACATATTACCTAATTCTGCACTGGAGACTCCCCCAATGGTTGCCTTTGTGATTATAATAGAAATATCTCTTGGAACCTTCCCATGCTTGGATATTCCTTTGGAGTATCTTCTGCAAAGGTCATAAATATCATCATATTCCATTTGGGAGATGTCCCCTCTACCCATTAAGTTCAAAAGGTCCATGCAATCATCTGTTATACTGGAATCTTTCCATGTAATCTTCCAAACTTTTTTCTTCTTTCTGGGTAATCCTAAAAATTTCTTCGTGAAGATCCTTCCCTTTGTATCAATCTTGATATTTTTGGAGAAGTTTCTTCATCATAGTATTCCATGTGCTGATATATTTCCTGCCAAGTCCCGTGAACCATTGCAAGGCTACATTCTTGAGTGTAGCAGAAAATAATTTCAGTTTTTGAGCATCAGAAACATAGTCATAGCTTCGATATAATACATCGAATTTGAAAAGAAAACTATCAAGATCTTTGCTTGATAGCCCCTGGAAGTTAGGAAGGGATGAAAGAGGAATAGCATGTTGAAACTCAAATCAATACTGATGGGGGGTGAATCAATATTGTATCAATTAGCACTAATTTATTTCCTTTCAATGATTAAAGTTATTTAGAAGTGCTTACTTAATCACCAATGCATGCAAAAATCAAAATAACACATAAAACATAGTACACCAATTTTTTTATGTGGAAACCCAATGCGGGAGAAAACCATAAAACATCTTTCTATATGTTCTTCTGCAAGCACCAACTTACAATTTATAATTTTTTAGTTTGACATGCACTCACCTGTCACAGATATTGTGGACACTAATCCTCTTAGGCACTAACTTGTCGTAGATAATGAGGACACCGGTCCTCTCAGGCACCAAACTATCGCAGATAGTGAGGACACCAATCCTCATTGAGCTTCAACTCACCCTAGCACCACCCTTAATTCAATTTAAGAAAAAAATTCTTACAGAACTAGACCTTTTCAATATTTTTCTCTACAATTATCAATGCATCAATCAAACATAGCACATCCTTATTTATAATGTTTTTTCCTAAGTTCCCCTTACTGTATGTGGACTTGTAACAATTACATTGTGGACATTATTTGACCAGATCAAAGTCCTGTCAGTTACACTTCTGTCTAAATAAAGGACGTGGATGCATGACAATTATATTGTGGACAAATCTTGACCATATTAAAGTACAGGTAGGTATATGTGGACACACTTCTCTCTAAATTAAGAATATTATTTGGTTAGTTACGGCTGGACATTCTTTGACTAAATAAAACAAACCAAATATCTCAATGAACATGCTCCAGCTCATCTCCTCAAAATTGACGCAACAATTTACATTCTGAATTGTTTAGTGCACACATAAAATGGGAGCGCAAGACTCAAGTCGCAAGTCTTCATCTTGTCTCATTTTCCCTGTAGAACACTCACCCAGTTTCCCATAAAACTGTTAGCATCCCCTGGTGACTCACTCTCTTGTCTCCCAACCTTCTACTCATTCAGTCGCATTCCACTTCGTCGCTTGTCATATGGACTTCATCTCATCACACTCCATTGCGTGATTCATCGCACTAGCTTAAGGTGCCCTGCAAATTTTCAATTACGCAACTTGCACATATTTTGTCCCAGTCCACTCAGTCACATAACTTTCACATATTCCATCCCAGTCCACTCAGTCACACGACTTCCACATATTCTGTCGTAGTCCACTCCATTGCACTGGCTTTGTCTCGATCCAAGGGTCACTGTTCATCGATGCCTGCAAGGGTTATTCAACTCTATTTTCTTCGATTTCACTTCATACATTCATGCGGTCATCTTTGCACCTTCGTGTCTTCCTTTTCATTTCTTTTACCTTTCATGCACTTCCACTGCCTGTGTTCCATGTACATTATATCTTTGACATCAATGAAAATATATGTGCAAAAAACTCCCCAATTGTCATTGATGGCAACCAAAAGATCCTGCTTCTCTGTTCTGAAAGGTGACTGCCAAAACTATGGCCTTTATGCTCAGCTATTCCCTTTCAATGTGCACAACTGCAGGTTTCTCCCTCTTTCAATGTGCACAACTACAAGCTGCTCCCCCTTTCTATGTGTGCAACTTCCAGATCATGCAAGCTTCTCTCCTTTTCAATATGTACAAATGCAAGCTTCTCTCCCTTTCAATGTGCGTAATTGCTAGATCAATGGCCTTTATGGTATTCTACCCCTTTGAAAACAATGACAAAGAACAACTTGGGATATTCTCTCCTCCAGGCCTCTTTACGCGCACAGATCCATCCTTAAACATAATACCATCAAGAGAAATATCAAACTTCAAACTGTGCATATTTCGAAGTAGTGAGCTATGTTCTTTATTGAAGAAGGGAAGACGAGATCACCCCCAAATTCTATATGAGATGCTCAAAGGGTTCTCTGGGTAATGGCTTGGTAAAAATATATGCAATCTTCTCTTTGGAAAAAACATACTCTAATTTGACCACTTGATCCCAAACTTGTTCTCTGAGAAAATGATATTTGATTGGTATATCCTTAGTCTTAGAGTGTTGAACAAGATTTTTAGAGAGATGAATAACACTTGTATTGTCACACATGATGGAAACAGGTTGATCACAAGGAACTTGAATATCCTTGAGATTGTTTTTAATCCACAACACTTGAGTACAACTGGATGTTGCTACTATATATTCCGCTTTAGCTGTAGAAAGAGATATGGAGGTTTGTTTCTTGGTTAGCCAGGACACTAAACAATTGCCAAGGAAGAATGCGCCTCCACTAGTTATTTTTCTATCATCAATGCTTCATGCCCAGTTTGCATCTATACAAGCTTTGAGAATGAGGTTTGTGTCTTTTGGATGCCACAATCCATAATCAACAATGCCTTGAAAATATTTAAATATTCTTTTTACCGCAAGAACATGAGTTTCCTTAGTATTGGCTTGAAACCTGCCTACCAAACCTACTGTTTGTATGATGCCAGGCCTTGAAACTATGAGATAGAGTAAACTTCCTATCATAGACATGTACATGATTTGATCTACTTTTGAAGCATCTCCATCCTTACCGAGTTTTCAACTGGTAGTCATGGGAGTGCTTACTGGTGTGTAGTTCTCCATGCCAAACTTCTTCAAGATTTCCTTGAGATATTTAATTTGAGAAATGAAAATTCCTTTTTCTGATTGAGAAATCTATAATCCAAGAAAAAAGGAGAGTTCTCCTAACACAGACATCTCAAAATCTTGGGGCATTTCAACTGCAAATTTCTTACTCATTAATTCAATGTTATTGCCAAAAATAATATCATCAACATAAACTACAATAATAACATATCATTACCTTCAACTTTGATATATATGTTGCTATCAACTGTTCTTGTTTTAAATCCTTGCTGGTGAAAATACTTGTAAAGTTTGTAATACTAAGCTCTTGGAGCCTGTTTTATCCCATACATGGATTTCTTTAATCGGCATATATAATCTTTTTTGTCAGTTAGCATAAAACCTTTTGGTTTCTCTACATAAACTTCTTCCTCAAGGTCACCATTCAAAAATGCTGATTCGACATCCATTTGGTAGACTTTGAATTTTATGTAGCATGCAAAAGCCAAAAACATCCTAATAGCTTCAATTCTTGCAATAGGGGAAAAAATTTCTTCAAAGTCCACTCTTTCGACTTGAGAATATCATTTGCATACCAATTTGGCCTTGTTTCTGACTACCTGTCCATCTTCATTTAACTTGTTTATGTATACCCATTTAGTTCTAATTACATTCTTGTCATTTGGTCTTGGGACAAGATCCCAAGTATTATTTTTCTCTATTTGGTCTAGTTATTCATTCATCGCTTTGACCCAATGGTCATCCCGACTTGCTTGCATAAAATTTTGTGGTTCAATCATGGATATTAGTGCAAAATTTGCAGAACTAGATGAATCTATTAGTTTTCTTCTAGTTTGTACACCTGCTTCCTTGTTTCCAAGAATCTGGTTCTCTCGATGATGTTTTTGAACATACCTTGATGGGGTCTTTGGTTGTGATGTTTTCATTCTATCCTCTCCTTCTGAATCCTCTTGTTCCTATTTCTCATCCATTCCATTGTCTAATAACTCATTGTTGATTGGTTCATCATATTGATCATTATCGTGTTGATGTCTCACTGAATGAAGTGGTCCCTCATCGACCTTAACATCTATGCTCTCAATTATCTTATGGATCCTTTTTTTGTAGCACTTGTATCCTTTACTTCTGGAGGAGTACCCTAATAGGATAATACCTTCATCAGCTCTAGAGTCAAACTTATCTAAATTGTCTTCATTTCTTTTAATGTAGCATTTGCTTCCAAAGATTTTGAAGTGCTTTATTGATGTTGATATGCCATGCCATAGATCATAAGGGGTTTTATCGTTGTTTACTCTTATGTGTGATTTATTGATAATGTTCACAATAGTTTGAACAACTTCTCCCCAAAAGGTTTTGGGTACTTCTGATTCATCAARCATGGCCCTAGCCATTTCTTGAACTGTTATGTTSATCCTTWCTACTACTCTATTCCGTTGAGGGGTTCTGGCAATAGAAAACTATCTCTTGATCCCATGCTTTTCACAGTAAYTGTTGAATTCATTAGAAGCAAATTCTCCTCCTYTGTATGATCTTAGGCACTTTATTTTTAAATCCATTTCATTTTCTACCTGTGCTTTGAATATTTTAAAWTTTTCAAAAGCCTCAAATTTATGCTTCAACAATCCAACCCAAGTCATTCTGGTATAGTCATCATTTAAAAAAATGAAATRTATTTCACCTTGAGGTGATTGTGTACTAGTAGGGCCACAAATATATGTATGAATCAATTCAAGAGGTCAAGTGGTGGAGTGTTCTCTTACCTTGAATTAAACTCTTGATTGATTTCTAAACTAACATGACTTACAAACAATATTCTCAGGTTTGGAAATTTTGGGCATATCTCTCACAACATCTTTTCTTCCTAGCTTAACAAGATGATTAAAACTAAGATGGCCTAGTCTTTTGTGCCAAATCCAACTCTCATCAGTTTTACCAATGCAACAATTTTCTTTTCCTTCTTCTAGAACATACACATTCCCTGAAGTTTTAACTACCTTGACAACAATCTTTGTTGTATTCACATCCATTACTTTACAACCTTTTGAATAAAAGAGAACATTGTGTCCTTGGTTACACATTTGAATTACACTCAACAATTTATGTTTTATACCATCTACATACAACACATTTTGTTCTTTGGTATTTCCCTTCTTATCTTCATCTAGTACAACAATTCCTTTTCCTCTAATTCTAGATGGAGCATTGTTTCCAAAAGTAACATTACCACCATTTTCTTCAGTTAGGAATTCAAACTTACTCTTGTCTCCTGTCATGTGATTGGAGCAGCCAATGTCAATATACCATTGCTTTTCCTTATTTTTTGCATATAACATCAGCCCCCAATTTTCTTTGTTTTTATTTTTATTCCTCCAAACCTTGGTGAAATATTCTTGTCTGTCTTGCTTATAGATAGGAAACATCGTGCTTCTGCATTCACTTGCCTTGTTTCCAAAATTATTGCATATGTGGCATTCAATGTCATTTATTAGAGGGGATAAGGCATTTTGATACATAGCCATTTGAGGTTTAACTCATTCCTACATTTATGTTATGTCTAAAAGTCCTGCAACTCATA
>JASDQU010242727.1:269698-296278 GCA_032191745.1 Picea mariana
TGATGGCATCGTATTAGGACACTTAATCTCAGTCAAAGGTATCCAAGTGGACCCAGCAAAAGTAAAGGTAATATTAAACTTTCCAACTCCAACCTCGCAAAAATAGGTACAAAGCGTCTTAGGATATGTTGGTTATTATAGTCGCTTTTTGGAAAATTTCTCATAAATTGCTCATCCAGTATTTGCTTTGTTTACAAAATATTATGAGTTTTCATGGACAGAGACATGCCAGCATGCACTTGAAAAACTGAAAACTAAAGTGTATGAAGCTCCTATTTTAAGAGGGCCCGATTGGTCCCTTCCATTTCATATCTCCACAGACACATCTGACATCGCTATTGGATTTGTTCTAGGACAATTGGAAGGAAAGGATCCAAATGAAATCTGCTATGTCAACAAGAATCTTTCACCCATAGAACTAAACTATATGGTAATAGAAAAAGAGTTTCTTGTGGTAATACATGAAATTAATAAATTTTAGAATTACATCACAAGATATCCAGTAATATTGCATATTGACCATGCTACCATAACTAATGGCAGAGTCACTAGATGGTTGCTTTTATTACAAGAATATGATATAACTGTATTGAATAAGCTAGGAAAAGATAATGTAGTGGTTGATTTTCTTTCAAGACTCACATATAACGAAAATGAGCCACCTATGGAGGATTATTTTCCTGATAAGCACCTATTTTCAGTTTCTACTAACTCTCCTTGGTTCACATATATTGCTAACTAATTGATTGCAGGTAGAATACCACACCATTTAGCTCCAAAAGAGCGACAAAATATCATCAAACAAATCTAGAGATTCTCTTGGATCAACGATTGCCTCTTCCACACATGATTGGATCTCATTATCAGAAGATGTGTGCGACAAGATGAGATCCATGAGATCTTGAAAGCCTGCCATGACAGCCCATGTGGAGGCCACTTTTCTGACAAGAGGACTGGGTACAAGGTACTTCACCAAGGGTATTATTGGCCCACTATCTTCAAAGATGCCAAGAAATATGTAAAAAGTTGTGACCACTTCCGTCACATGGGAATACGGATGCAATTAAACGAGATGTCGTTACAGCCACAGTTGGTATTAGAACCCTTTGATAAATGGGCCCTGGACTTTATAGGGTCGGTCAATCCTTCCTCCCATCATAATTCCTACATTCTAGTATGCACATATTATGTCACAAAATGGATGAAATCCAAAGCACTCCCAGTCGCGATAGAACAAGTAGTAGTAGGATTTGTTCATGAATAAATCTTCACCAGATTCGGGATACCTCAATAAATCATTATTGATGGAGGAATGCAGTTCACTTCAAGGCTCTTCAAAGACTTAATGGAAAAATACAAGATCAAACACATGGTTACTACACCATAACACTCGTGGGCCAATGGATATGTAGAGGGGACAAACAAAATATTTGAGGCCATCATCACCAAGATTGCTAGATTACACCTCAAGGATTTGGTTGAAAGACTACCTGAAGCTCTATGGGCCTATCGGACGACTTGGAGAACCACTATTCATTTCACCCCATAGGAATTGGTGTATGGAAAGAGAGTATTGTTTCCAATTGAAATAGAGATCCAGATACTTAGAACATCTGTACAACTTGGAATGGACGTAACTGAAGCCCGGAAATAGAGACTCCTTCATATCAATGAGCTAGATGAACTTCGTCAATATTCCCTACACCACACAACAATCATACAACATTAAAGATCTCAATGGCATGACAAGTTCATTAAGAAGAGGAAATTCAAAGTTGGAGACTAGGCTTTATTATTTGACTCGAGGTTCAAGGATTTCAGAGGGAAGTTTCACACCCAATGGCTCTATCATTATGATATTGATAATGTATATGAAAATGGAGCCATCAAAATTCACACCATCGACAATAAGATAACTCCTCTGATTGAAAATGGACACAGGCTTCGATTATATCATAAACCCCTACCCAAGGAATCCTTTTTGAATAGGATCACTAGTGGATGGCCTAACAAAGACCTAGAGATTGTAAACAAGGGGGGAACCCTTGCTTAATGATTCATTTCTTAAAAATAAAAAAGAAAATAGAAAGAAATAATAATAATAATACACCCATGTGTGAAAATCCTTAGGGACATGCCTAGGGGCCTGTTTTGTGAAAATCAGCTTATGCTAGCACAAGGCATGCTTACAAAAAAAAAAAGGCACTTCATGGTTTCATGATGTTTATGTCAAGATCCTTCTGATCAAGTTTTGTTTGTGTTAATAAAAAAATTTCAGGATATGACGGGAAGAAGAACATTGTTGATGCAACTCTCGTTGTTGGAACTCCTGTTGTTGCGACTCCCGTTGGTGAAAATCTTGTTGTTGCAACTTTATTTTATGCAAATATCGTTGTTGCATCTTTCAACCTATTGCAACTCATGTTGCTGCAAATTTCAGCTTGATGCAACTCCCTATGCTATAACTTCTGGCTTGTTGCAAATCATGTTGCTACAACTCATGTTGTTACAACTCTTTCTGCTATTTTTGTTGTGACTTCTACTTGTTCATTGTTGTAGCTCCTTCTAGCTCAACTCTATATAACACCACCACAATTCCATTTCTAAGACATCAACATGTGAATGGGACAGGGATGACTACCAGCAAGAAACATTGACGAGTTACAGTTCTGGCCTACATACTTCTACCACTCTGCCATCTATTGTGAATATGTTGTTACTTCAACACTTGTCGTTGCAAATCCTGACACTGCAATTCTCGTCCACACCACCGATGTTGCAATGCTCATCTACAACCCTATCGCAAAACATTTTGCTACAATACCCTTTTCTACAACTCTCAATGTTGCAGCTTCGTCGCTGCAATTTCCATTGTAGTGACTTTGCTTGCATCTTTCACTTTACTCTCTAATTTGTGTTGCCACTACTACACCTCTGGTGGATAGAATAAGCAATGTCGATGTTGATATTCTGGCCAAGCCTGTTGATGTGACCATGCTTCTATCATCGCAACTCCACCGACAATGCACTCGTACGAGGGATGCCACTTTATTTAAGATAGGACATGTATGTTTTCTGAAAGAACATGTAATGAATTAGTTATAAGTGGCATATGTTTCCATTATTAAAATGCCACATAGTCACCACCTTAAGCCATAATTTCCATAATCTCCACGATATTTCCATAACCGAAAATCCCCCACCCGACCAACAGTGATTTCATCTACAGTCGCAAGAAATCAGAGTTAGAAAAAAGAGATACAAAGAACCCACAGAATCATTGATACTTGAAACATATGATCATATTGCATAGATTCTCAATCGGGTTGGATGGATGGAGTATGTACAACGTTTGCAAGGGTATGATGATGAATTTTCCTTAGAATTTGTTTTGAATTTCAAAGCAGAATAGTCTATGGTAGCAGGAACTCAAGTGGAAGTGACATAAGAGACAATGGTGGAAGTTACAGTCTTGCCACGGATAGGTGAGAGGTAGTATTCTAGAAGGATAACCATTCCTGAAATCTTGTGACAATTTCTTGAGCCTGGAGAGGCCCTAGTAAAGAAGGGCACAAGATTTGAAAGGTTGTTGTGAGAAATCTTACCCTTCGGACAGGCTAAGCTCCTCTTTGGACCAAGACCCCTTCTTTGGTCCAAAGACAGAAGTAAACAAATGGTTGTTACTTTCTCTTTAAATCTAACTCGACTAATCATGCAAGATAGAAGAATAATGTGGTGTGCCTTATTGTGATGTTCATCCTCACTACTCCAATCCTTGGGCTTGATCTCCAAGATACTTAACGCAAATGAAGTCTTGCAAATACCAACAAAGGAACTCTTCGTCCTACTCAATATGATTAGGTCATACTCCAGCCAAAAATGTTGGCCTGTAAACACTGAATAGCACAATGCATGTGTGCTCGGGAGGCATGGTGAAGGGAAATAGATCCTATAATCCGCCTGATCAAGAGTAAGATCGCATGCATAGATAGGTTGGTGATCTTATGAATTGGCACATAAGAACCTACCTTCTCAATTCTGGCCTCATAGTACATCTGGATGTAATTCTCGATGTTGAAAGGCCCAGGGGGAAATGTCCTCAGGTTAACTGGTTCCCCTCTCCTCGATAGGACAGTCAAGAAGTAAATATCCTCTGTAGTGGGGGTCAATGATTGACCCTCTAGCATAAAGGCCTCTACATCAGGATGCCAATACTCCATAAGAGCATTGAGCAACCTAGGTTGTGCCCTCATGAACGAACACTGGAAGAACTTCCATAGCCCACACAGTTTTAGTGCAGTGATGGCTATAGGGTCCTCTTCGACCAGAATATCAATGTCCTCATGCTCCCTCTCCCTCCAGTGAACATACATCATGTTTCATAGAAAAAAGGAGGAGAGTCAATACTTGCTTTTGATTTTTTCAATGTCTTTCAAGGTGTATGCGGGTTTTTTCGTACACAGTCGCGTATGTATGCATGCTGGTGGTTTCATGTCCGAGTACATATGTGGGTTGGCCTTGGACAACCCGCATACATACAGGGACACTCTTTTTACAAGAGCGCCCCCCCTCAAAACCTAAAATTAATGCATGAAGAAAGTATTGAATTGCAAGTAGGGGTAATTTGTACTTACTTGGTCCAAGTAGAAGGTCGTTTCGTCCACTAAAGCTCCCAGAATCTACACTTTTAGCAAAGGGGTCTTTTCGCCTTTTGGTCGATTTTCAAATTGAAATGGTAAAAATGAGCTATGAGCTTCTATTTATAGACTTTTTTGGCCCTTTTTGCCCCTTTTTTGACCCTGTTTTTCATTTTTGCTAGCTTGGTGATCACTTGATTCCATTTCTGAGTTTCTTATTGGTTGTTCCAGTACTCTTTTTCTTTTGGTTTGGTAATTTTTGGGATGGGTCATTTTTTGGGTATCCTTTGGTAAAAGTCATTTTTTCTATTTTTTTGCAGATAAGTTAGGATTTCATTTCCACTTTCTTCATCTCATTGTCTTTTTCACTTTTCCATAGGATCGACCCCACCAAAGTGCGACACAGAACCTTCATTGTTGCTCTAGAAGTGTCGTAATTAGGTGGTAGAGCCTACCTTTACATGGATGCCCTAGGTAGATCCTTGCTGCATTTTGGCATCCATGCTGTCAGTAATTACTATAGGATTGGGAGTCCTTGTTAGTCCTGTCATGATTACGAGATAAATCCTCATTCGTTTGATGCACCATCATCCTAGGCCTTACCCTTGGGACTCCCAAATGAGCATGCTTTGTTGTCTTTCAAGCTCGCTTTGAAATTCGAAAGCAACATCCAATGAGATTGTATTTATTCTTTTTTATCTTATCTGAATTAACTGAGAAAAGTACCCCCCTGGAGTCATCTTTAAGCCCTTTTCAGACTCTCTAAAAATGAAAAGATTGTTGAGTGATCTTGTTGCCCTTCACGCTCGCCAAACTCAAATTTGAAGGCACATCTGTCCGACAGTAGTTTACCACCTTTTCGATCAGGACGACTAATTTTATGAATAACGGTATGCTCTAGGAACTTTGTTTCGCTAGAAGAGTATTCTCAGGTGTAAGTTTAACCCTTTTTCGGGCCCAAGGGACTAAATCTTCGAATAATGAGCATTCTCCTTGGTTTTGTTTTATCACCTTTTTCGGGCCTTCGAGATTACTTACAAAAAAGGAACCCCCCCAGAGTCCATAGTTAAGCTCTTTTCAAACTCCCTGAAATTGAAAAGATCATCGAGTGACCTGGTTCCTTCACACTTGTTAAATTGGTCCAGAAGAACATCTAATGTCATGAGTTTAACCCTTTTTCCAGCCTGTAGATTATAGTGGAAAAAGGTACTCCTCGGGAGATTTGTCTCACCGGGAGAGTTCTCCTCAGTTACTTTTATACTTTTTCGGGCTAAGGAGACTAAACTCAGAAAAAGGTTGTGAGTCCATAGTTAAGCTCTTTTCAGACTCCTTAAAATTTAAAAGATTGTCGAGTGATATTGTCTTTGTCACACTCATTAAAATGGTTTTGAATAGACATATTTTCGGTGCAAGTTTAACCCTTTTTCGAACCGACTAGACTATCTCCGAAAAAGGTACTTCCTCAAGTCTTGTTTTATGTTTTTTCAGACTCTCTAAACATGAAAAAACTACCAAGCTTACCTTCTCCGAGCTCGTAAAAATTACATAGAAGGGGTCTCATTGTGTCTTGCTTAAACACATTTGCAAGTCTCATCTTTGCGTCTTTGGCCTAATGCCGACTCCATGTTGCTCTCAACTAAATCTTTGAAGCATTCCTTATACGCAAGCCTTGTAACACTTCTTGCCTCTATGACTTGACACCTTGACCCATGGAGGAATTTTCCCCAAGTGTCCTTTTCATGCACATGTTTCCTTTCTCTGAGCATTAGTATGTTCCTTACACTTGGAAGTAGTATTCTTACTTGCGACACTCGTTCCTCCTTTGTAACATAGCATTCTTTTATTCTTTTTCAAGCTCTTAAAAAATTGAAAAAGACAAAAAAAATTCAAATATTCCAAAAAGAGGGGACAAGAAATATTCATTCTTTTTTCAGTAACACGAAGAGTCACCTTTGGACAAAGCACATCCTTCCATTTGTTCGTCAAGCATTGGGATCTAGTATGACCTTAGGAAGTTGTTCTCGCTACATAGAGCCATGTCCTCATCTGTTTGGTTACTCTTCCAAACACATGGAGAGTTTGTGTTGCCTCTTGTATCGCGAACTTATGTCAATGTCATGTTGCCTAAGTCCGATCATCTTTCGTGTGTTTATCCAAGAGAAGTTTCACTCAACCTGAGTCGACCTTTCTGTAGTTTGTCTCTTGAATTTCATGAGTTGGCCATTCCAAGAGTCCAGTCAAGTCCAGATTCGAAATCGACAAAGTTCTCTGCCTGATCATCGAGATCCTCATGTCTTTTCCTGATGAGTTGTCGATGACCTCAAGCTAGTGAGTTCCATACTCCCATTGTAATCCTACCTGAGTTTTGAATATGTTAAAGTTGTTGCTTGAGCTATGAAGACCTCATCTCCAGCCACATGCATCACTAGCTTCTTGAAGATGGATACTATATTTGTATATCTTCGACTGATTTTGAGATGCAGATCCGTTGTGTATTGCTCGCGGCTACACTTTATATAGTTATATGGCATGGATCTGCAGTGTATTTTATTGGCATCCATGATTCAATTCATCCCAAGCATGGGTATGCCCGCCTCGGAGAGACTTTTGTTGTTTTGCAGATGGCACCTCCCAAACTCTGGTCTCGAGTTCACTCGATTATGTACATTGGTGAAGATATTGTAATGTATTTCAGCCATCATTTTCTCTTCTAACCTCGCACATTAGGGGGCATCTGTTATAGCCCTAAAATTCCCTACTCATGCGTACATGGCATTGGATGTCTTACTTGCATATTTTTCCAAAGAACTATTGAGGAGCTCTTCTTAAAAAACCATTTTTAGAGCATGTACGCGCCCTGCACCATTACAGCCCGCGTACATACTCTTGTTGCATGATATAAAACCCATGTACATACGCTTCTTGCATGCTAGACAACCCACGTACATATGCTTGATGCACACTAAACACGCGTATGCTTGCAAAAGTTGCAAAAATTAAAAAGTTGTAAGGAATTCGGTGAAATTCACGGGCTATTGGAGGTTTCCCAACTAATTCACCTGCTATAGCCCATCACCCAACCAAATAACCATCCTTTTTTCATATAAAAAGAGATTTTGGGGTCTCATTTGAAATCCAAGCATAAGAATAGTGAAACTCTGCCCAATTTTACTTCCCTTCCTTGCCCAAGATTTTGCTACCTTTTGTAAGATATTTCCTCAGCATTCCCTCATCAACCCCTTCTTCTTCCATTCAATCCATTCCCTTCCTTTGAGGTGATCAAAATATTGAGAGAAGAAGCCTACTGAAGGTGCACTTGGAGCATTGTAAAGAGGAGACCAGACCAGGTTCGCAGAACAGTGGCCGACATAGATTGTAAGTTTCAGTATTTGTTTGATGAATAAAAGAATCTCTTTTCCCTGTCCCAAATGATGATGTTTTGTGTATTTTATTTGATTTATAAATAACATTTGATATCTAACCCTAACTCATGAATAAAATAGCATGCTTGTAGTCCTTGTTTTCCTAGTTTTGGATGCAGATCAGCCTTGGGAGGAGACGTGCAATCATTGGACCTACAAATCTTAAGGAGATCATCACCAGACGTGGGATAAAAGGTACAGTTAATGATCTTCTCTCTTATTGCTTTCTTTTCATTCGTTTTGGTATGTTTTGGGTAGAGTAGAAAATAGATTGACTTTTAGACGGTCATTCGCTCTGTGTATATCTTAAACCCTGGTATAGTTAAAGGGGGGATTTTCCCACTAGCAGTCATCCTAATAAAGGGGCCACATGTACAATGTATGAACATTTATATATAAAGATAATGTACTCATTATTGAGGAACATGTGATTTAGATGTATCAATTTATTAGGGTGTTTCGAGGAGGTTCTCCTATTCTTTGAGTTATTGTGTACTTGATCTCTCATATCTATCTTTGATCTATCAAAGAAAATGAATGCTTCCACAAACTTCTCAAGCTATAACAATGCAACATACTAAAATATCTGCATTTCCAAAATATTCTCTACCTATAGCTATGCGTTGATCGACAAGATCCTATATATTTCTAAAGCTATAATCGTTTACAAAATTCTTCATTTTCAACAAATTAGGGTTTTCTACAAACCAAGGGTTCACTATGAATAGATGTTTCACTATAGAATCTATAAACATGCAATCAAACGTTCTATAATGCATGCAAAAGATTTTAGGAAAGGAAATAATCTCAAAAATATCAAGTAATTATTAGTCTCTTCCATCATTTCAACACAGTGCATCTCAAATATGATAGAAATCATGTATCATTATAGTTATTTTGATTTAAAGTCATTATATTTGTTTAATTGGTATATCATATCTAGTGGTCACACTCAATACTCATGATCCGTCATAACTATTAGTTCACCCATTCAACACATAGTCACTTTTCAACAAGATTGTTGAACATCGATTTGAGGGGGGGGACATAATGTCATAGTATGACATTAAAAGTCAAACAATGAAAGGAAATGAATCTGCGAAATCAAAAGAGATGATCAAAAGGTGAGAGAATTTTGACACAACAAAATGTAATCGTCTTATGGTAGGGTCATTGTAAACGTTTTTCTTCATTATGTAATTTTAATTCCTATTTGAATTTATATTTACCTATACACTTCCATATGATATTGAGCTCCCAATGTGAGGAAACAAAGAGTGACTATGCTCAAAACCATCACAAGAGGAGTAAGCTCATTTCCTTAGGAAACATAGTATGGCTACCATGATTTTGAACAATAGACGTAATATCAATGTTCCGAGGAGAAACATAACATGTACAAGGAAGGTGAATTTGTTTCTGTAGAACCTCTTTACAATGCTCCTGACACCCATCCTCTGTGCATTGGTAGGGTGTCTTATGGATAAAAAAATTTACAAATGTATTTACATGTGTATGTGTGTGCAACATGCCAATCTAATATTTGATTAGATAGAGTATATGTTAGATGATTAAATCTCCTAGGAACATGGATATACGTAATGTAATAGAAAGAACATTCTAAGAGACATACCCTAAGGAATCATCAATGCAAAGTAGGATCATAAACATGGTAAACCCCATTTAACTGGGACACAACTAGCTAAGCATCTAAGTATACCCTCAGGTGATAAATGCCATGTGACAAAGTGTCACGAATCAATTCTATCATTGCATTGTATTCGACAACATTGTTTGTAGCATTGCCTAGACAAATACCTCCAAAAGATAGCAACTGGCCTCCAGGTGTGAAAATCACCCAAGCTGTGAAATCAAGCCTCCAAGTGTGTCGGCTAACGCCGTCCGTGAACCCAAAATACACCTCCGATTCACTTGACATCTACCACGGTGAAAAAGAAGACATAAATAACTACATTTCCACAAAATAAAAAAGACAAAAAAATGTATAAGAAGTTATAAATATATACAAGAAGTCACCCAGGTGACCAACCTAAGAGTAATACATCTTGAGGTAGAGCCCATTTCTAGGCTCCACCAGGCCAATTCCTTCAAAATCAACCAGACAATAAGCACCCTTCTTCAAGACCTCTTTCACAATGAACGGTCTAAACCACATGGGTTTGAACTTGCCTGCCCCCAAGGGATCTTTGTCTTGATCATAGACCGAGACAAGATCGCCTTCATAGAAAATCTGAGGACGAATGGACTGATCATACTGACACTTGACTCATTTCTTATGAGCCTCATTGGCTAAGGCTTCATCACGACGTTTCTCATCGAGCTACTCGATATATAGTAGGTGTTCCTCAAGTGGTGAAGTGTTCGGAAGTAATTCCACCACCAACTTTAAAGAAGGAATCTGACACTCAATAGGTAAGACTGCTTCCAACTCGTATACAAGTTGAAAAGGTGAAAAACTGGTGGCAGTATTCACAGACGTTCGGTAGGCCCACAACATTGAATATAACATCAAATGCCAATTTGACTTGGCAGAATTAATCGTCCGTTGAATCATAGTCTTGAGAGACTTATTAACAGCTTCAACTTGACCAGTTGCTTGCGGGTAAAAAGGTGGTGAATGTTCTTGTTTGAACCAGATCTTTGACGTTAACTCAATCGTCATTTTTTTTTGGAAGTGACTGACATGGTCAGTGACAATCTCCTTTGGGATACCGAACCTTGCTACTATCTGATTAAAGATTAAAAGAGTCACAATTTTTCCATCATTACTAAATGTTGGCATAGCTTCGACCCACTTTGTGAAGTATTTTACTGCTACGATGATATAACGATGCCCCCTGGCTAAGGACGGGTGACATGTAGTGAAGTCAATCCCCCACTTGGTGAAAGGACCAACAGCAATGACAGGAAACATAGGAGCAGGATGCTCCCACATCTTCCGACAGAAGATCTGGCATGGGTGGTACTTCTTGACCGCCTCAACACAATATTTGATTAATGAAGGTCAGAAGTAACCTGCACATAGAATCTTTTGGGTTGTTACCAACCCAAAAAAATGACCGCCACATGCTCCAATGCAACAGTCATTCAAAACGAGATCTGCTTCTTCATGGATAAGGCATTGGTGAAGAATGCAATCCATGCCTTGACGATACAAAGTGTTATCTCCCAAAATAAAAATATCCTTTTAGTCGAGTTTTGTGGTGGATAGCATGGCTATCGGTAGTTGCCTCAATTCATTTTTGAGTCTTTTTAGCTGCAAAACTTAATTTTTGGTTTTTGTCTTAGAAAATAATATGATCCATAAAGTCTTCTTTTCAAAATTTGCATAATTCACTTTCAATAGCTAACGTGTGTCCAAAAGTTGAGTGTTAGCTGTGGAAAGCGGCGACTTTCAGCAGCTAAGGAGCACTTCTCATAAGTCTATGCGCTGTTGAAAGTGGTGAATTTCAAAATGTCCAAAAATCAGTTTCGTCGGTCGTGCGCTGTTGAAAGTGCATGCTTTCCGCAACTATGGAACGGTCTTTACAAGGTCATGCGTTGTTGAAAGTGCATGCTTTTCGCAGCTATGGAACGGTCTTTACAAGGTTGTGCGCTGTTGAAAGTGCATGCTTTCCGCAGCTAAGGAGCAGTTCTTAAAAGGTCACACGCTGAGGAAAGTGAAGACTTTCCGCAGCTAACAGGGATTTTCCACAGGGTCATGTGCTGGTGAAAGCGAAGACTTCCAATAGCTAAGGATAAGTTCTCACATGGTGGCGCGCTGAGGAAAGTGAAAGCTTTAAACAGCTAAAGATCAGTTCGTGCGGGATCATGCGCTGCTGAAAGTGGTAAGTTTCTACAACTGAGGGGCGTTTTCCACGGTCCGTTAGTTGGAGAAAGCAGGAATCACGTGTGCTTATCCACGTTTCAAAATCAACTCAACCTGCGATCAGAAAGACGCGCTGGTGGAAGTGGGTAATCATTTCAACTCGAGTTTCATGTCCCAGTCGGATTACATCTCGGATCCGGCTCAGAAACTCACGCTCTAAAATCATAGCATCAGGGATGGCAAGTTCAAACTTAGTGGTTCAGGTACAGAGGTTGTACTCCTGGGTTGGCAACATCAAATCAGATCTTTGGTTCCATATCAGACACTGTTCACAAAGGACCATTTAGAGTTTTGAATTGCAAATGGAAAGAATGATACTTAAACTTGCAGGGAAATTTTCAATCCCTTACCAAGCTCCAAATGAAGATCTGAAAACACCATTGGATAGCTTAGATTCTCTAGATGTCGATCGACTATTCATACATGAAAAACGGATTTTCTATGACCGAGAAATTCGATTTTGAAAATCTGCCCGCTTTCAACAACACAAATCGATATTTTATGACCCGTTAGCTGTTGAAAGTGGCGACTTTCCGTAGCTAAGGAGCGTTTTTTATGGGCTATGCGCTGTGGAAAGCCTGTAACGGCCAGAATGTTATGATTTTCACCCAGATCTGGAATTTTCGAATTAAAAGCAGATGAAACCTTTTGGACTAGACAGGTGGTGAATTATTCCATCAAATCCAAAGGCTATTTTGGGAAAGACAAGTCAAAAGAGGAGTTTTTGACTAAGTTTTGGCTAGTTTGATGAAGCAAAATATCAGGGATCACATGACACATCATCAAATTCATTTATTATTTTCATGAGATCAAGTTTAGGAGCCTTGGAAGGCTAATCTTCACTTCATCTATTGTTCAGCACACCAACACATAGAATATCCTTGTTTTTTGGGGTTTATCCCTATCTTCTTGTAGTTTCAGTTTTATTTACTAAGTTTAGATAAACATATCCAGTTTCTTAGGATCTGGAAACTGTTTGTAAAGGATATAAAGCCAGAAATATTTGATGAACCAGGGGGTTCGATATTGAGCTTTACATGCTGTTTCTGTAATCTACGGACTTATTCTTATTATATAAAAAAATTCAAGCTTCCTTCAGTTGTGTTGTTAGACTTCTCTCTTCTGTTCTCTTATATATTATGAGTGAATGTTCTTTGTTGATGCTCATTCAATCTGTATGTGACTGTCATCTCATTTATTGATTGATTAAGCTGATAATCATATGCTATTTCTTTAGTTATTAAACCCATTGTACTTGTTTTACATGAGTATAGTCTGGTTCAATAGCTATCTTCTCTACCTTTTAATCAAACCTTGTCTGACTGCATTATTAGAAGGCCTTGTGAGATTTTATATTTCTAGACAGTCTTGAACACACAGTCCAGTCCCTAGATATTCATCTTGATCCAAACAACCACATCATTATTAAGAAAATAGTTCCCAAAAAGAGTTAGTTACCAGGCATCTCCGACTTACAGCCTAGGAGAGTTTCCTGGAGTGTTAACACAAAGTGTCATCAAGTATAAGATAGTTTTGCACCTGATGTCGAATGCGTCAATGCTCATCACAGGAAGCAGAAGCGGGGCACTTCAAAGTCTAGAGATAGACCAGTATATCTCCATACCAGGGGTTCGAAGATGCAATTAGAAAAAGATCTCCCTTAATAGGTGTTTCTTCGGGCATGATATCACTAGACTCGACCAGAAGTTCCGAAATGAGTTCGGCAAAGACCAATGACCTTTTGGATTTCGTAGAAACAAAATCCAAGTCAAACTCTTGTAAGATGACTATCCATCAACTAATATTTTTGCCAGTGACTTGTCGTGTTAACACATATTGGAAAGGGTTGACGACAATAATGACAATGGTCTTGCGAAGCAAAATGTAGTGACGGAACCGTTGGACAGCATGAAGAGCTGCCAAATCAAGCTTCTCAACCTGAGAATAGTTAACTTTCAGTCCAACCAGGCCTTAACTCAGGTAATATATAACGTTCTCTTCAAGCTCAAGTAATATAGTTAAGTTATGGTCCAACCGACCGTCAAATGTCGTAAGCGACGTAGGCAACGAAGACAACCTAGGTTGGCCAATGGCCTTCCAACATGCCAACAGCATCACGCAAGTCGAGGTGCACTCGTCAACCACTGTACGAAAAATGTTTCGCGTAAAAGATTTTGTGGTGTAAGCCACTACTATATGAAAAGAAACGTGGTAAGGAAGACGGAATTTCAAGTCGGTTGGATAAAAAATGATCCCTTCTAGGTTACAAGTCTCTGCCACTCCCAGGGTGGACAATAGAGCCTTTCTCTGCGAGGGGAAACTCTAGAGGACTTCCAAAGAGAACATCATGCAAGGGGTATGTGCCAAATCCTATACAACGAAGTAGTTATGGGTGACCCTCACGTTTGGATTATCAGAAGCCTTCTTAAACGCACCTTTAGGGATGTGATTCATCGTTTCGCCCACCGCCTTCTCAATTTGGAGAGGAGTCGGTGGGTTCGTGGCTTCCTTTCCCTTCTTGGTAGATTCTATCATTCCATACTCTCGAGCCCTAGTCGCTAAATGAGACTCAACATTCATCATGTAAATATTTGTGGTCGGATTGTTATTGATAGGCACGGGGGGTCTCTAAATGCCCTCATGTCATGCTTATGGATGTGGAAGCCTGAGCTATATTTTTCCCTTGTGGAAAAGGGTTCGTCAACACAGCAAGTTGTTGTCGCACTAATATCTTTTAAGCTTCTGCAAGCTGAGGGCACATATGAGTCGAGGAGTCTTCCATGCAAAGATTACACGGATACTTTGACTTCTTCTTCTTCATTTTGCCCCAGCCAGCATTATTGGTAGCCTTTCTTTCCCCTTTACCCTTCTTATTCCATTGTTTCTTCTTTCCCTCGAGGTACTGGTTGGCCTTGGGATTCATCGACTGCACACTATGTACATCCGACGTCTGGGTAGGGGGAACAACCAAACCCAGAGTCTTACTGGTCACAGTCTGTTGTATCGACAATTGATTCGACAACAGGTCTATGGACTTGAATTGTACTAAGCCCACAATACCATCGACATGGGGTCCAGACTTTTACTTGGCCTTATCGAGAGTAGATTGCGACGCATCTGGCAAAATCTCATAGAGCATGTTGGAATGAGAGTAGATCAATTCAAGCTATTGAGCTCTCATAATCACCTCCTCTTCTGAAAACACTCTGGAAGCCACTACGTCCTTGGATACACAAGGCACCAAAGACTTAAAGAACCACTCAAGCAAGAAAGCAGGAGGGATCTTGACCTTAATTAATCTCTTTCTACGCCACCATTCTCGGATATGATCAGAGATGTGGTTGGCCTTGGTTTTCTCAAAGTTGGAAAACAAATCAGTGTCAGCATCGTATCTCACAGATAACTGGAAATGGTTCAATAAGATCATTTCCAAGTCGTTGAAGTAAGAGTACCTCGATCGATCGAGCTCAATATACCTTCTCACATCACCCCCTATAAGAGTGTGTTGAAAAAGGTGCAACTGGACATAGTCATCCTTCAGTGATTTTGAGGAGCACCATAAATGAAAAGTCATCACATGATCACCTGGATATTCCCCAGGCTTGCCTTCAAATTTCAAAATATCTGAGGGAAACATAGTCGGCATGGGGTGCCAACACGGATCGTGACAAATTGGGTCATTCAGTAATCTTGACAAGTCTAGTAGATGTAGCGTTGCCAGAAATGGTAGTTTTGGTTGTGAACTATTTACAGGAAAAGAGGGTCCTAGATTTTGACTAGCACCAGGTTGCGAGGAAAAGTTGGACTGTTGGCCAGGGTTTTGGTAAAAACCGTGGCCTTGACCAACATAGGGTAATTGCGCCTATTGGAGTATCATCGACTGACTCCCAAAATTGGACAACATAGCTTGTGTGGGGATTTCTCCTTACATTGTGTTCTAAGGACCTTAGAAGGGGATGCCCCCAGATGATCTGACGAGCATGGGTACGGAGCCCTACCCAGGGTTCCATTGAGCATGGAAGGGGTTATGCCCGACCAACATCCCTTGCGAGGGAACTGATCCCTACCAAGGATTCCAAAGACCCTGTTTGGAGAAAACTCCAATCGTCGATCCCTATGAAAGAATATTACCTTACATCAAGTTATGTTGACCAAAACTGGGGTTGTCCCCAGCCGAGATTGTCCCCAGCCGAGACAGCAGCCGAATAAAAATTATTGTTCCCAAATGCACCGAACAAAGAGAACGACATAGATCCCACCGGCGTTGTAAAAGACGAAAGTCCTAAACTGCCTCCACCAAACAAGCTATAATTAGCATTTGACCCGATTGGTTGTTGAAAAGCACCACCAAGCGAAGGGGACGGAGGAGGTATATGACCCCCACCATAAGGCATAGCATTAAAAGGGATAGAGGTTCCCTTTGTTGACCCTTGCACGGGAGCGTTTGAGCTCACTGCCCCCAGAACCATGGTATGTAAGGTAGAATATGTAAGAACCGAGTTTGAATCAAAGTTAGGCATCCCATATGAGAAGGGAGGGCCCATCGCACTCTGAGTAAACGGAGCAGTGGTCGAATTTGATAATGGTATTGATCCTCTGCTCAAAGTTGAGGGAGCCGAGACCATTGTGGTCCTAACTGGCGAAGGTGAGAGAGGAGGCAGGATGCCCCCTGTGGTAGTAGTCATAACGGGAGTATGAGGAATACCGGCCAAAGTAGCAGCATTCGCTTCCATTGCTACTCGTAGGACTAGCTGACGCTCAGAAGTTGACACCTCGGGAGGGACCATCTAAATTAATATCGTCGTTGAAAAGTCGGTAATCAGAGGGTTAGATGGTCTGAGACCCTCTGCCTCAAGGTCAGAAATGGTAGGTTCCTCCGGAGTCAGAAAGTCACCTCACAGAGAAGGCTTGGGCATAGTTTCATGTGGCTCGGTCACTTCGAACGACCCTTCTTGGTTAAGTCTTCATTACAACGGTGGCGAAGGTGGCTCTAATGTAACCGGTGACATGCCCTGAAGCATTTGAAACCAACGGAACTGTTGATATTCCACTTTGTGAAATGATCAACTGACACAGTAAGGCTTGACTAGCGTTGAGCAAAAAGCACACACTAAAAGTTTCCTAAAGACAAATCAAGCAGCCGACTATCTAGTAGGAAGAACAGTTATGCCCATCGACACTAGAGCAACTAATCGGTGTAAGTGAAACTCGAACACGAAAGGACCCTCCAGGTATACACTGCAAAGTGCGATATGACGTTCGTCCTAGGTACTGCGGTCTACCCCCACTGTCACCTATGAAAGTCCCTAAAATATGGGTAACTAGGTTGCCAACTCGCAGTCAGTTACCAGGAGGGTACAATCGATAGTCGGGCAGATCGTAATGAGAAGGATAACAAGTATGAATCCCTTCAAGGGTATCAAAATAAAATGGTCCAGAAGACAACAAAGGATATCGAATGGATTTGAGGTCCACGAAGCTCCATATGAAAATGCAGTCGATATTATTCCCGAGAAAGACCGTCAATATACAATCCCCACTATGTTCAGTCCATCTTTGGAGGGGTTATCTCTGTTGCCTTTCCTCACGCGACCTCATGTTTATCCCATGTTTTAGAGGGGGGTCCCAGCTAACTCTTAAGACATTGGACTTAAAGCACTCCCTAACTCAGATACCAATGTTTTATTTAAGTGGCCTTTAAGAGTTTCCTCTCCAAACCAAATTCAAGAACCTAAAACCCTAAACTAGTTATTGAACCCTACAAACAGAAAAGTCTAATGTATTTTAGATCAGGTGTTATTTTTAAGGCTTGATTTACTCAAAAGGTACGGTAGTGAAACTAATGGTGTTATAAAGAGATGAATAAGGATGAGAGAATTAAAGCACTTGAAAGCAAAATTACTTCGAATTTGAAAGCAAAATTACTTCGAATTTAAAAGCAAAGTTGGTAACTAACTCTTTGTAAAGTCAACTTTTCTTAACTGATATTTCAAGATCTTGTGAAGAAAACCTAAAACTTTCTTTCGCTTCACAAGAAAACCTAAAAAAAATCTTTCGCTTGACTACAAACTACTTATGTTTCAAGAAATCAATATGAAATTGAAAATAAAGACTCTTTTTCCTTTTTGCAAATAGCAGATTTAACTACTTCACCAAACTAAATGCAAGAAAATGAAATTCTCTTCTTTTTTTTAAGAAACCGCTTTAAAGAGAAAAACCGAAGTAAACTTTTTCTTTTTTCAAAGCAAGTAAAAAAGGACAAAAAGAAAACATAAACAAGACTGGTAAAGACCTTCAACCCACTGCAGATCAAAGGGATTCAACCAAGAAACCAAAAAGGCAGATCTAAGACTCAACAACTTGCTCAAAAACCTTTTTAGGGTAAACACAAGAAGATTAAGGAAACAAGTAAACTGGAACCTATACCCAAGCTATGGCCATAGACAGAGACTCTGGTTGATTCAAGAAAGCCCTAAGAAGTGTGAACTTCAATCAAGAAAGAGGCAAACTCCTTCTTTGTCAAAAAACTTTCCTGAAATAGAGACAAGAGTTGTTGCATCAGCATACTTTGTATGTACATGGTATGTTTACTGTGCAGAGCGTGTATGTACACGGGTTGACCCAAAATAGGGCACGTACACCTCTATGTCTTTTCAAAAATAAAAAAGACTAGGCAGTCTTACAGGGCAGGGACAACTCGTATGCACCTTGTAGGTGACCAGAACCCGTTGAAAGACTTAGTAAACTTGACTGAAACTCGAAAGGAAAACAAAAACAATCAATCAACCAAAAACCCACTAAAAAACCCTAGAGATATCCCCAGTATGGTCGCTAGTTCTGCTAGCAGGAAAATCACCCCTTTAACTATACCAGGGTTTAAGATATAGACAGAGCGAATGACCATCTAAAAGTCAATATATTTTCTACTCTACCCCAAACATACCAAAACAAATGAAAAGAAAGTCATAAGAGAGAATATCAATAATTTTACCTTTTATCCCATGTCTGGTGATGATCTCCTCAAGCTCTGTAGTTCCTACGATTGTACGTCTCCTCCCAAGGCTGACCTACATACAAAACTAGGCAAACAAGGACTACTATCATGCTATTATATTCATGGGTTAGGGTTAGATATCAAATGCTATGTATAAATCAAAGAAAATACACAAAACATCGGCATTTGGGACAGGGAAAAGAGATTATTTTATTCATCAAACAAAGACTAAAACTTACAATCTGTGTCAGCCACTGTTCCGTGAACCTAGTCCGGACTCCTCTTTACAATGCTCCAAGTGCACCTTCAATAGGATTCTTCTCTCAATCTTCTGATCACCTCAAAGGAAGGGAATGGATTGAATGGAAGAAGGGGATGATGAGGGAATGTTGAGGCAATATCTCACAAAAGGTAGCAAAAGCTTGGGCAAGGAAGGGAAGTGAAATTGGGCAGAGTTTCAATGTTCTTATCCTTGGATGTGAAATGAGACCCCAACACCTCCTTTTATATGACAAAAGGATGATTATTAAGTTGGGTGATGGGCTATAGCAGGTGAACTGGTTGGGAAACCTCCAAGAGCCCGTGAATTTCACCGAATTCCTTACAAGTTTTTAATTTTTGCAACTTTTGCAAGCATACATGGGTTCTTTAGTGTGCAGCAAGCATATGTACGTGGGTTGTCTTGAATGTAGCAAGCATATGTACACGGGCTGTAATGATGTAGGGCGCATACATGCTCTAAAAAATGGTTTTTTAAGAAGAGCTCCTCAACGGTGCTTTGGAAAAATATGCAAGTAAGAGGGCCAATGCCATGTATGCATGAGTACGGCATTTTAGGGCTATAACAATGACCACTACATATAATTTACCCCATTACATATACATTTAACCCCATATATGTCTCTCTTGTGGTCATATCATATATATTTAACCCTATATATGACCTCCTTCAAGTTATATCACCAAAATACATTCATGCATCCAAATCACATGTTCCTCAATAATGACTACATGATCTCTATATATACCTACTCACACCTTGCACATGTGGCCCGTTTATTAGGACGAAAACTATTACATATAATTTACCACATTACATATACATTTAATGGTCCATATTGGATCATCATACAATTTTTCATCTATCTTGGTACTTTTTGGGTGGAAACAATTGGAGGAATTAGCTTGCAAGGCCATTTTAGTGGTAGGTCCCAATTTGGAAAATTGGGGTCCATAACCTTCAAGAGCCATTTTAAGGCATTAAATGAATTTTTTTGGGGTTACAATGTGTCAAACCTATTCCCACACCCTTGACAATGTTCTACACTCTGAAACATTTCCAACAGTGCATCAAACGCCTCAATCGGAGCTTGTATGCAAAAGTTACGCCTCACACAAGTTGACATATCTTGTTCACCACCATGCTACAAGTGGAAGCCATGTCAACCCCTATTACTCACACATATGGGGCTAGCCACGTGTGTAATTTAAAGAATATTCTATAAGGTCCAAACTTGGTCACTATTATATGGTTGAGGAAGTTAAAACCCCAACCCTAGACTACTATCGAGATATGTTAGAATACAAGGCCGCTAGGAGGAGAAAGGGTTCCTTTATTTTGTATTGTACTAGTTCAATAGTTGAGTAGAGCATCGAAGGAGTGGTATTTTGACAGCATAAAAGAGGAGGTAGGATATTATGTAGCAATCTCGTTCAAGAAACAATGTCAAAGGAACCTCCATAGTAAGTGCCTCTTTCTTTGTACTTGCTTTCCATAACTGAAGAAAAGAGAGTAGAGCATGGCCCTCACCTTCTAGATGAGTTTTCTCTCGTATTAGGTTTCTTGGGATACATTTTGTGTTCATTTGTGCAGATGGTGTGTATATTTTTCGTTTTTCTTTCATGTTCATATTCATTTATTTTTATAAAGTCAAGCAAATCTAGTAATTAATTAATTTGGGACCTAAGGAAAATTAGTTTGCATAGTCTAAGATTTCATAGTATTATAAGATCTACTGGGACAAGATCTTTCGATGGAATATACACAACAATTTAAAGACAATTTAACCCCATATATGCCCCCCTTGGGGCCATATCATTTGTCTTATAGTATTTTAATATGTCTTCTCTATGTTGTGTCTGTTCATGAGGGCACAACCTAGGTTGCTCAATGCTCTTATGGAGTATTGGCATCCTGATGTAGAGGCCTTCATGCTATAGGGTCAATCATTGACCCCCACTATAGAGGATATTTACTTCTTGATTGGCCTCTCGAGGAGAGGTAAACCAGTTAACCTGAGGACATTTCCCCATGGGCCTTTCAACATCGAGGATTACATCTGGATGTACTATGAGGCTGGAATTGAGAAGGTAGGTTCTTAGGTGTTAATCCATAAGATCACCAGCCTATCTCTACATGTTATCTTACTCTTGATCGGGTGGATTATAGGATATGTTTCCCTTCACCAGGCCTCGCGAGCACACATGCATTGTGTTATTCAGTGTTTAGAGGCCAGCAGTTTTTACTGGAGTACGACCATGTTGATATGCATGAAGAGATAGCTTACAGAGTGTCGAAAACATACCAGCAAGAAATTTGGATTCAGTACCATTTTGTGCTCCTTCTTCTTCGAGAGGGTGCCCAGTCTCAGTCTGAGAGAGACGGTACGGGGGCATGTGGTGTCCTTCCCAGTAGTATGCAGGTGGGTAGCATTGTTGCCTCGACAATGTGGAGGGAGGACCATAGAGGCCTTTGATGATAAATTCTTTGACTAGTGGGCATGACAGATCCCGGTGATCGAGGATTACCCTTATGCCAGGATCAACTTCACGAGAGATCCAGACATGCCTGTACCTCCCGGCGAGGAGCGAGGCGAGATAGGTAACATATATTTTTAAAGTTATTTAATATTTAATTGTTTATATATATATCCTTTTTATGTGTGTATACAGTACTAACTCGTGTATATGCTATGTATAGATGTGGGGCCTGTTCGACCAACAGTTTTTCATTAGGACTCGATGATGTCCTCGGCCAGAGGCAGAACTAGCAGCAGCCGGAGGACCAACAGCTACAGGGGAACCCCAGCCAGAGAGCCTGACAGAGTTTTGAGACGAGTAGAGTGCAACCTCACTGCGCTCACTCATACTGTACCTATGGCTGAGATCGAGGATCTCCCACCTTATATGCAACCTCGTGTAGTAGAGGTGCCTCGGACTTGGGTCCAACTATTTTGGCGTTTGGCCAATGCCGTTGTACACTATGGCAGGGCCAATAGGCCCCGTGCTTAGATAATATAGACCTTTGATGTGCCGAGGGCATTTTTTGTATATGTATTTTTGAGGGCATAAGCCCTACGATGTATACTAAACACTTTTGAGGCGTTCGCGCCCACATATGTACTCATGACACTTTTTGGAGNTATATATATATACATATTTTATGTCTTATGGATGACAATTTTTACAAATGTATTTACATGTGTATGTGTGTGCTTTTGATTTTATGTGTGTGCAACATGCCAATCTAATATTTGATTACCTAGAGTATATGTTAGATGATTAAATCTCCTAGGAACATGGATATACGTAATGTAATCGAAAGAACGTTCTAAGAGACATGCCCTAAGGAATCGTCAATGCAAAGTGGGATCATAAACGCGGTAAACCCCATTTAACTGGGACACAACCAGCTAATCATCTAGGTAGACCCGGAGGTGAGAAATGCCATGTGACAAAGTGTCACAAAGCAATTATATCACTGCATTGTATTCGACAACATTGTTTGTAGCGTCACCTAGACAAATACATCTGAAACATAGCAACTGGCTTCTAGGTGTGAAAATCACCCAAACTGCAAAAGCAAGCCTCTGAGTGTGTCGGCTAGCGTCGTCCGCAAACCCAAAATACACCTCTGATTCACTTTACATCTACCACAGTGAAAAAGAAGACATAAATAACTACACGTCCACAAAATAAAAAAGACAAAAAACTGTATAAGAAGTTATACATATATAAAAGAAGTCACCCAGGTGACCAACCTAAGAGTAATACTTCTTGAGGTAGAGACCATTTCTAGGCTCCAACAAGGCATTTCCTTCAAAATCAACCAGACGGTAAGCACCCTTCTTCAAGACCTCTTTCACAATGAACGGTCCAAACCACATGGGTTTGAACTTGCCTGCCCCCAGGGGATCTTTCTCTTGATCATAGACGAGGACAAGATCACCTTCATATAAAATCCAAGGACAAACGGACCGATCATACTGACACTTGACTCGTTGCTTATGATCCTCATTGGCTAAGGCTGCATCACGACATTGCTCATCGAGCTGCTCGATATATAGTAGGTGTTCCTCAAGCGGTGAAGTATTCGGAAGTAATTCCACTGTCAACTTTAAAGAAGGAATCTGACACTCAATAGGTAAGACTTCTTCCAACTCATATACAAGTTGAAAAGGTGAAAAACCGGTGGTAGTATTCACAGACGTTTGGTAGTCCCACAACGTTGAATATAACATCAAATGCCAATTTGACTTGGCAGAATTAATCGTTCGTTGAAGAATAGTCTTGAGAGACTTATTCACAGCTTCAGTTTGACCATTCACTTGCGGGTAATAATGTGGTGAATGTTTTTGTTTGAACCAGAGCTTTGATGTTGACTCAGTCATCATTTTTTTTTGGAAGTGACTGCCATGGTCAGTGACAATATCCTTCGGGATACCGAACCTTGCTACTATCTGATTAAAGATTAAAAGAGCTGCAGTTTCGCCATCATTACTAAACCTTGGCATAGCTTCGACCCACTTTGTGAAGTAATCTACTGCTAGGATGATATATCAATGCCCTCTGGCTGAGGTCAGGTGACATGTAGTGAAGTCAATCTCCCACTTTGTAAAAGGAACAACAACAATGACAGGAAACATAGGAGCAGGATGCGCCCACATCTTCCGACAGAAGATCTAGCACAGGTGGTACTTCTTGACCACCTCAACACAATCCTTGATTAATGAGGGCCAGAAGTAACCTGCACGTAGAATATTTTGGGTTGTTTCCAACCCAAACAAATGACTGCCACATGATCCAATGCAACAGTCATTCAAAATGAGCTATGTTTCTTTATGGATAAGGCATTGGTGAATGATGCAATCCATGCCTCAACGATACAAAGTGTCATCGAGTATAAGATAGTTTCACGCCTGATGTCGAATGCGTCGATGCTCATCACGGGAAGCAGAAGCAGGGCACTTTAAAGTCTAGAGATAGACCAGTATATCTCCATACCAAGGGTTTGAAGATGCAATTAGAAAAAGATCTCTCTTAATAGGTGATTCTTTGGGCATGATATCACTAGACTCAACCAGAAGTTCCGAAATGAGTTCAGCAAAGACCAATGACCTTTTGGATTTCACAGAAACAAAATCCAAGTCAAACTCTTGTAATATGACTATCCATCTACTAATATTTTCACCAATGACTCGTCGTGTTAACACATATAGGAAAGGGTTGATGATGGCAATGACAGTGGTCTTGCAAAGCAAAATGTAGTGACTGAACCGTTGGACAGCATGAACAGCTGCCAAAGCAAGCTTCTCAACGTGAGAATAGTTAAGTTCCGGTCCAACCAGGCCTCAGCTCAGGTAATATATAACGTTCTCTTCGAGAAAATCATCTTCTTGAACCAATACCATGATGATGGTCGACTCTGCAGCAGCCAAATACAACAAGAAATCTCTGTTATAATCAGGAGGATGGAGTAGAGGGGCAGACGTCAGGGTGCGTTTCAATGCTTCAAAGGAGCATTGAGCAGCTTCATCCCAATAGAATGGGACCCATTTTTTCAAGAGATGTATAAACCCTTTAGTAATCTCGGCGTAATTCACGAAAAAACACCGAAGAAAATTTGCTTTCCCCTGTAAGCTCTGAAGTTGGGGTATCGTGCATGGGGGAGGAAATTAAACTATCGCCTCAACCTTGAGAAGATCGACCATGATCCTTGTTGTCGATACAATAAAACCTAAGAGATGACCTAACGTCATGCAGAAACTACACTTGTTAGGATTCAAGCGAATCTAATAGTAGTGACATCATTCAAAGATTAGTCGAAGATGGGCGAGATGATCAGATCTCTTGTGAGAGCGTGATGCTAGATCATTAAGGTACGCCTCAACTATGGGTCTAACGTCGTGAAAAAAAAATGACATGGCCCACTGAAAGGTATCTCCAGCATTCTTCAGGCCAAAAGGCATCTTACGATACGTGAACGTTCCCCAAGGACAAATAAAAGTTGTTTTATGTCGGTCCTCGGGTTTGATTTGAATCTGATTGTATCTCGAGAAACCATCCATGAATGAAAATACCTTGCAACTTGCACACTCATCGACAATATGATCGATGAACGAGGTGGGAAAGTTGTCTTTAAGACATGCCTTATTCAAATCAAGGAATTCCATGCACACGCGAATCGTGCCCTATTTCTTGTTAGCCGGAACCGGGTTTGACACCCATTTCGTCAACTGTACAGGGTAGATAAAACCGGCTTTGAACGGTTTTTCTACTTCTACCTTAATTGTTTCCACTTTTCAAGGATTCACCAAATGAAGATTTTGTCTGACCAGTTTGGCATCAGGATAAGTCATAATTTCATGCTCGACAATTCATGGGTCAATGCCTGGAATTTGCTCGTAAGACCAGGGAAAAACGTCATGAAATTCTTTGAATAAATCAATTTTAGTTCGAATCTCTTCGAGGGAGCAATCCACTCCGACGAAAAACATTCTCCACAACACAAGAGGTTTTGGAGATATCGATTGGAATCGTTGTAGCAATGCTTTCCATGTTACCCAGGGCATAAACTTCATGCGTAGCCAAATGTAATATCCCCAAGGACGAGCCCCTGTTATATTTATGAATTGTAAACATGTTTTGTAGGCTGGTGAGCCGAGTGTTGATAAGTTGGTGGGATTATGTGTTTATTGGGCTGGAGAACCTAAGTGTTAAAGGTGAGGAGCCTGATTTTGTATATGTAATTATGCAGATCATTAATAAAATATAAACATCGTTGTGTGCAGACCAACCACGAAGAAAGAGTGATGGGGGACTAAGCTTCCACAGGGTGGGTAAGGGAAAGGGGGATAAAAAGGTTGGAAAGAGGGGCTAAGCTTAGGGGCTTAAGTCCTTGAGAATAATAATTTATTATTATTCCAAAGTTGTGTGAAAGACATGTTTTTATCCTAAGTCCTGGGAGAGGTAACGTGTGCAAAAGGGAACGCATGCAGCTCCAGGAAGACAAGTGTGGACCTAGGCGCATGCAGTTAAAAGCGGAAGCGTCCGCTGTGTTGGGGGTTCACGGCCCATTCTTCCATCCTCAGCCTGAGCTCACGGGGATCTCCGTCTGAATCTGTTTTGCATCTATGTATGCCTCTGCATAACCTCGCACATCTAAGAAACTAGTGGGAAGGGAGAAGTCGACATGTGTGTCCTGTGAACCCATGTTTATCCACACTGCAAATCTGAGTTCATGCTTAACCATTTGGGTTGTTGTCCTATGTGTTACTTAAGCCCTGATGTCTCTTAGTGGGACTGTTGTCGTTTTTGGACATCCATACCCAATTTCCTATTGTTGTTGTCACACGTGAG
>JASDQU010242728.1:1858-26128 GCA_032191745.1 Picea mariana
CATCTATATGTGTTCTCCACGATGATTGGTCCGGATTTGGAGGGGTTCTCTCTGCTACCTTTCCGCACGCGACCTCGTGTTTATCCCCTGTGTTAGAGGGGGGTCCCGGATAACTTCCACAAAACTAGACATAGACACTCCCTACCTTAGACTCCAATATTTGGTTTTGAATGGCCTTGAAGAGTTTCCTCTCAAACCTAATCCAAGGCCCTAGTCCTAAACTAGTTTGTGAACCCTACAAACATAAAAGTCTTAGTAGATTTTAAAATTAGGGTTTCTATTATGGATTTGTCTTACATCAAGGGGTATGAGGGTGAAACTGATGATGTGTAAAAGACGAAAGAAAAAAATGAATAAAAACGTTGGAAACAAAACTTTTACTGAATGCAAAATTTCAACAACTTTTTCACAAAGAAAGATTTTTAATTTTTCTAAGATTTTGGACAGCAAACTCAAAGGAATTTCACACGACCACGAGCTACTTATGATCTAATTGAATTGCAGAAAATTACAAAATAAAATACTTTTCCCTAGCTAATGATGCAGAGACACACTCTTCAACCAAAGAAGAAAATGAAAAAAGTTTTTTTTTTTTATTTAAGTGCTAGTAAAGCAAGAAAGGGAAAATACCAACAAGCAAAAAACGAAGAAAAACAATTCTGGATTAAAGCGTAGATTGCAAAGAATCAGATTAAAAAATCACACAATGGCGATTGTAAAAACAATGACGCTCAAGCTTGTCTAAAAACCATAAGAAAACAAAATTTTTATTTTTATTTTATTTTTCTGGCAACGTTTTAAATGAGAAAAAGCAAGCTAAGGCTAAAAATAATCCTAAGCTATTGATTGTTCAAACATAGATTCAAACACCTAGGAGGAATACTTCTTATCAAAGGAGGGGATGACTTCCCCACCCTAAACAAAAAGTAGCATGTACAAGCACACGATTGTCACTCAAACAGAACGCGTGTTGAACAGAAACAAAGGGCGTGTACACACAGGCTAACCTTGTATAGGCCGCGTGTATATCTAAACTCTAAGGAAAAATATGAAAACAAACAGACCATACCAGGAAGAGACCTCTGGTATTGATAACTAGGATCCCTTGAAGGCTTGGATACTTTTTCTAACAAAAAAACAAATAATGCAAGGAAAAATAATAAGGCAAAAAACAATTTGAGATAGGACTGTTAGCAAACAAGACTCAGACAGAATTCCAGAAAACCCCCTAAGAATGTGTGATTCTGACAGGGAAGAGGAGGACTGCCTATGAGGTTCTCTGAACTCCTACACGCTACTTCTATCTCTACAGCTAGCATTCACATGTGGGCTGTAAGAGGATAGGGTGTGGGTACACGCGTGCAGGCATTCTGCAGGCCGTGTGTACCTCTGTGTGTCTAAAAAAATACAGTGAAGAAAAAGTCAGGGAAAGCTGGTATGGAAAACCGGACTCCCTACTAGCTCAGACCTTACAGAAACGAAAAGAAAAAATAGGCAAGAAAAAACTAATCTTTAAACTACCCAAAAACTAAATAAAAATTCCAGGAACCCTAAAGAGTATTCTCCCCAGTATGGTCACCAATTTTGTTGTTGGAAAAAACACCCTACGGACTAGAAAATAGAGTTCAGGCTTTGCATGCAAATTTGACTGAATAGAAAATACTTTCTACCTACATCCCTAGATTTAAATCCCCTTTTCTCAATAAATGCATGGAAAGATCCACCTACCTTGTTACCAACGTTTGATGTCAATCCTCCGTTGTGCTTGATTACTTGTTCGCAATGCTCCTTCCAAAGACGACCTGCACTCAAGACAAACAACAACTATGCATGCATGCTACTTCTATACTAACGGGTTAGAAATCAAACATAAACTAATCAAACCATAGAAAGTTCATGAATTGGGATGGGAAAAGCATTCTCTTTATTACTTAAAATGAGTCAACTTAGAAAAGTTGAGACTGACCACCGCTCCTTGAACCTGATCATGGACTCCTCTTCTTCTGTCCTTCAACTGCTTTGCTTTAAATCTCCTTTGCCATTAGGAAAGGCTAAAGGGTTGGGAAAATGGAATACGTAAATGGGCAGAGTTTTTTTGCTATATTTTTTCCTCCTCCAAATGGTACCCCTGCCCCTTCTTTTATAGGCTAGAAGGAGCTAGGTTTTTGGACGAACCCTCAGCCATGCATGGCCGGAAGTTTTAGTTAACTCACCCATATCTTTTTGTTCCATCGACAACTTTCCTTTTTTCGTGCTTTTGTAGGTACACGTGAACTATTGTGAGTCAGCCAGTGTGTACACATGTGCAGTAATGGGTTAGGGTGCGTGGGCCTTTACACAAGAGGATTTTCAAAGAGTTGTTCTCCAAATTTTTGGCAAATAAGGGATATGAGTTGGCCTGATGCCAGGTAAGCACGTGTGGTGAAATTTAGGTTTATAACATTTATACCAAACCATGCATTGATCATGCACCAACACATGTACCATATGCCCCAACCATGTACATCAACAATGTACATCAACACCATGCCATGTATCAATCCTATACAATACCATGTACCATACCATGTGCAAACCATCCACATCAGCCATAAAAAGTGTCTCAACCATATACCATATCACTCTCATTCATTCCATGTACCATAAGATAAGTCTCAAATATACACCATAATATGCAACCAAACCACACACCAAGAAAGACAATAATGTCTCTAATCAATGAACCATAAACTCACAAAGATGTACCATATCACATATTATCATTACCATGCATGTAACATAACTCTATAACAATAAACCTTAAGAATTACCTTTGATCATGTAGTTGACTTGTTGTATTGTAAATTGACCCATAACTCTCCCATGGTCCTCAACAACTAGGTACCAACATTCCTTCACAACCTTTCATGATTCCTTTTACATATACGGGACTTGCTCTTCTACAGCTCATGGATATCCACGATTTCCTCCATTGCAGCCCACATATATCCACTCCCTTTTGACCTGCAACCGCAGATACTTCAAAAACTAGGGTTACTCGTGTTTGCTACAATTATGATACTTTTACCTTCGACCTTCGTTTTCAACCTCAGAAAAATGTCATCACAAACTAGCCAAAATATCATACTACTAGACCATAACAATCACAAGATAAATATTCACATGTAAGTTTGTTAGTACAAATGAGAGAGTCTTTGAGGTGTATTTATACTTGTGCTAGGTAACATATTTCCTTATTTTAGGGGTTTCTTGTTACAACCACTTTACCCTTTCACCAAGAATTGTAACCAACTAGGGGTTTCTTGACCACTCTTTTGGGCTTCCAACTTTACAAGACCATATCTCCCTAACCATGACGAAACACATGGCGTTCCACATATCAATGGAAACATAACGACATGTACTATCCATCTATGATAGCATTAACTAAAATTTCATTGTCCTTCAATTAGATATTCCTTAATCAACTTTGGGTCCCATAGCCACACCTCCAGGGATACATCTAGACTAAATCAAATGTTCCCAACTAACTCACAATCAATCTCGATCATACAAATGTCAATCAACTATCCAAAATATCTGGACCTTTCCAAGGGTTGACATCAATCTCTAAGGGTTGACATAAATCTCCAAGATCACTCTCCAAGGGTTGACATCAATGGAAACCAATTGTCCAAACCAACTTTCCAATAAAAAAATGGGTTTTCTCATCTCGTTACATTGTTTTCTTCAAAATATAGAGAAAATCGAGTGCATCGTGACTAAATTATCCATATGGAAGTGGTGGTTGAGTTACTCATTCCTTTCTGGCACCCACTTTCCCTTGTCGGGTTTTTGTGTGGTTGTTGACTAAATGATCGATCCTTGGTGATAGTTGTGCGACTGACTATTGATTTTTTATGGAAGATGCGAAGTCACAAAACTTGACTCAATGTTGCAGAAATGGTCTTGTAGTGAGAATTGTAGCGGCGAAGAGTTGCAGCACCAAGAGTTGCAGCAACGAGAGTTGCAACAACGATAAGAATCACAACAATGGTATCAGTAGCTCATAGTTGAAACAATTTCACTTGAGTAGTGAGTTACAACTCTTATGTTGGGAAGGTAGTTTTGTAGATAGGTTCTTGTATACCACTGTTAGCACAAAAGGTAATAATTTCCTTAAAATGCATAATAATTGGTATTGGAATGGAATCTTGAGAGAATAATTATACCTTAACCAAAAAGGCATCATTGTGGATGAAAAGTGTATTAATATGGAAATGGAAATGGGAAAAAATTTACAAAAGTGTTGGACGGGTGCTATAAAGATGTCAATTTGAGCACCCTTCAGGTTGTTTATACATATTTGTTCATTTTTGTTGTAATCCTTTTTCTTATGATATCTCATGTGTTAGAGTTTCATTGATATGATACTTATTTGATCACATCCATTATGTCTAACAAAGATCCTAAATTTATTCTTGTGGCTTATAAACTCGATTGATCACTTAAAATTCCAATGATGGTATAAAAACAAAATATTTTTAGCATAGAGACAATCCCCTATTAAATGTATAAGAAGATATCATAATTCCCCCTAGGAGAAGGAAGTTTATTTTTATATTATCTAATTTGTTTCATTGCACTATATTTCTAGATTTCTCAAAATAGTCTTATTTAGCACCCATCCAAAATGGCACTTTCAAAGATTTTTGTGTTTTTTCAAAACCTTAGAAAATGCACACAATTGTCACTAAAATGTATGTCCTAACTTAAATAGGAAATAAATTCAATAATAAAAAAGGATGAGTGTTTTTTATGACTTGCTAAACCTTCCCATAGTATTACAACTTTAATTTCAACCTTAAAATATTCTTGTTACAAAATACATTATCATTGGCTTCTTAGACAAAGTTTGCAAATCAAGATGATATGGCCCAAAAAAAATCACACAAAATATAGAATAGGTTAGGATATTTAGACACTTATGAGTTAGTTCTGATCAACTTGGTCTAATGTGTCATTATGTTAAAGTGTGTTTATTAGTGTGTTTCATTATTATGCATTTGTAATCTAACAATCACACCATGTTCTCGACATAGAGTGATCTGACGACTCATATTTTCATCAATATCAATGGCTACATTGATCCATAACTTAAAACCCGCTTGTTCCATGATATCTATTTAAAGAGAATGGAGGGTCATTTGTTGATGATTTATTTTGAGAAAATCTCTTGTAACATTTTTATTTTGCGTTAATAAATTGCCTCAAGTGGCCATGTTGGTTGGGGCAGTGCATGTTTTCCCAAAGAGGTTTTACCACATAAAACATTAGTGTGTTGATCCTTGATTCCATTGTGTGAGTGGTTATTGAAGGTGTTCATCCTCTATTAGAACACATGTGTTGTCGAACATTGTATCAGAGCACATTTGAAGACATGCTCTTGCTCTAGATCAAGATCTTGAAGTTGTGTTGCTGCATCTCTAGTTTCTTCTATTTTTGTAAATTTTTAGGCCAAAATAACTATTTTATTGCGTTTGCAGTGCTCATTTCAATTAGAAACTCTTTTCATTTCACTCAAAAAGGTTTCCTCCTTTCCAATATATGACCATTTCAATTAGATCTAGAGCTATAAATCTCGAATACACCCCTTTTAAACTTTTACAGAGATAATATTTTGGTTTTCTTTTTTTCTTTTTGTTTTCATGTTGCTACCCATTATGATCTAAGTAAGCTCTCCGCCCTGCACTTTGTGTGATCTTAGAAATAAGAAATATAGAGAAAAAATAATTTCTTATCTGCATATGCTCTTTGTCGTATGCTCTGTGCGATCTCAACAAATCAGAAACAGAGAGAAAACTTGAATTTTTCAAGTAAGTTAACTGATATTTAACCCTTGTTTCTATCGAGAAGAGAATTTTTTATTTTTGTGTGAACACATGAAAAGTTTTTTTTTAGCATGCACTTAAAGGTCGTATTCCACAACAACAACAACAACAATTATAACACCCTTTATCTTTCTTCTTAAGATTATTTTGTGTTTAGCACTAGCTCACTTGTTAAAAGTTGTTTTACTTAGTAAGAGGTTTTGAGTTCAAGTCTATTTTTGTTGCTTTTTGAAAAAGTTCATGCATTCATTGTAAATAATATTTTACTTAAATTATAAAATGAATCACTATAAAGTATATTTAATATTTATTTTTTATTTACTTTTTGCATGCAACTTTAATTTACAAACTAACTTCATTGTAAAAGTGATTCTCATTTATTCTATAAAAGTGGATCACTTCATAATAAAATTATTCGTAAAATTTAGGTTATAAGAAAGTTAGTAAAGGAGGGGCATCACCACTCGGACAAACTTCTACTTGCCATGTGGTTTTTTGGTTACCATTTATGTCTTTTTTCAAAAAGACATAACTTTCACATCTGAAGTTTGTTTTCAATGCCGTTTTTTTTTAAACGACCTATTTTTTCATGATTTTTCCATCTAGACCATCATTTTCATCCTTTAAATCTGTATTCTCTACATATTTTAATATGTCTTTTCCAAGTGATATTTTTCTTACCAATACCAACCAATTCTCATGGAAATGTCATATGGAGGATGTACTAACAAGTAAATGATTGTAAAACATTCATTACCCACCAACATTATGATTATTATTGGAGAAACAGATGGAAAATATGAATCTTGAATCAATCATAGGCTGGAAGAAAAACAGCTTAGGAAACCCTAGCGATTCCCTGCATGCACTGACCTATAGGCGATCACAATGGTTGCATGATTTGTGCTGGTACAACCAAACATCCCACAGCTGAAGGATCAAGATGAGCCCAAAAGGGGGGGGGGGACCTCACTCATACAGGAACGTAGTAGCCAATGATAGAGCTGGAACGAGAGACAAACGACCCACCTTTGAGCCATCACCACACATGAGAGAACAACTTATGACCAAAGAGAAGGGACTTGGCAAAGCAATGGATGTGGAGCCAAGTACATCTCATCCAAAGGCATCTCGAGGATGGGAACCAGGAAAATGTATTCCCCAACCGGAAAAACCTCCAAGATATCTCATAAGATCAACGAGGGTATGGGAACACACTTAGTTCAAGAGAGAGCATGCCCTGATAAGCAAGTTCTTGGGGCTTTGGCCTTTAGAAAGAGATCTATTACGAGGGATCAAATATTAGGGGAACCCTAGGGGAGACAACGAAGTTCAGCTCAACTCCAAAGGGTTTTTCACGATTATCCTCTACAACCTGGAAGACAAGGACAAAATATTTGACAATGGGCCACACTTCTATAACACGGTAGGGTTATTCCTTCGGTTATGGACAAACTACTTCATCGCAAAAAATGAGGATTCCACAATATCCCTGTTATCGCTTTGTAAATTTCCTAGAGGTTGTCAGGAAAGAAGAAATCTACAGGAGGTAACTTTATCCAACCACTTCGAATCTGGGATCTAGTCCTACCAAATTCAGAGAGGGATCTCTCTATATGATATAGATGTGTTTCAAATTTAAAATATTAGGATAGGTAAATAAAATATGTTGGTTTTGTTGTTGTAGTGTTTGTCGGGTTGGCTGAGATAGTTTACACATCCATTGGGCTATGGGGTTTGTACCATGAAAATAAAAATCTAAACCAGAAAACAAAGGAACCTTTCACAGGGTCAGATAATGTAATCGTTGGATTCTTTTAGCAGCATAAATGAGGAAATAGTAGAAAAGGCGAGAATGTCAATTACAACAAAGAAGCAGTTAAGAATTTCTTTATCATAAAATCAGAAGATGAAACACTAAAATATTTCAAAGTGAGAAATAGGGTATACAAAGATAAATCCTACAACATTCATTACTTTCAAAGATTAGATCTAGCAAACAGTGTGATAACTAAGTGAGAATAACATTAAACCTAGAAAGAAAAACATCACCTATGAATACACACAAGAATCTTGTAAAAATGCCTCTTTGTATTAATGGAAGATCTCTTGAAAAATATTACAGTCTGATAGCTCTCAGGGCATAAAGATCAACCCTCAATACTTCAAAAAGTGAAGTATTTATAACCCATAATTACAAACGACCCTGTCATTAAAGATCAAGATGTGGTAAATCTATTTTTATCCTAACTAACTTAACAAATTACAAGAATCTAGGAAACTATTTGATAATGTGTCGCAACTGCATGTTGTTTTCTGCGTGAACCGTTGGTGAGGCCTCTGCATGACCTCATCTGACAGGACAACTGACTAGGCTGGGAAATCTCATTGATTACTCGATTAGGTCACAAAGCTCTTCCCATAGAAGATGACTGGGAACGCTGACTTTGAGTAACCTTCGGTAGACTTCATCCATTTATGTGTACTTGGCAAAAGTAGTCTTGGTGATGAAGATGTACCGGATCTCATGCTGTATGTTGATGTCCAACTGAAGTGCATCTAAGAATGCCTTGGCAATGATGCTGCCTTGAATCCTTGAAAATTTTGAACTATTCTTAGCCACATCGGCTAGTCTCTTTTTGTAATCTGGGAGAATCATCAATTTGTCATTTATCACCTTCAAACCAAGAATACCTTTCTTATGTAGAGCCTCAATCTTGCTGAAAAACCTTTGTACCCCTTGGTCCATGGCCTGAACCTTTTCTTCCAGTTGTAGCATCAGTCATCTCTTGTTCAAGACTCTCTTGACCTCAAGGATGGTCTCTTTTCTATCCTCAATTCTCAACTCTTCCAACTCCTCTCTGGTTTTAGAATTTAGGAATTTGATGATTTCATTAGCTTGTGTGGGCATCTCTCCCAATTCTGATTGGATATTCTTGATGGCCTATTTGCTTCTCTACACCAATTCATTTTGCTCAAACATAATCTGTATCATTGGCCATTTTATGTTCATAGACTTGGTGATGTCTATCCAGACACTTTCTTTGACTTCGACCAGTGTTTTACTTGCCACTGTTTTCTTCTGGAGCTGTTGTAACTCTTGCTTGAGCTGGTCTAACACCTGTTTTTCCTTGGAGAAGCTGGTTTGATAAGAATATTTGAGTTCCTGAAGGTTCTCAATCTCCTTTTTGAGCCTGCTAATCTCTGTCTCCTGCAGGTTCATCTCTTCCATAGATTTGGCGAATTCAACCGTCTTTTCCAGAGATGTCAGTGGATTCACCAATGGGAGTTCTACTAGTGATGTCATGCTCACTCCTAAGAGTGGAAATGCACTCAATGGAATAACTTCCATGGGTTTCAACTGTTCTTTCTCTTTCACTAGCTTCTCCATCTCAGCTTCCATTTCTTTCAGTTGTGCATTTTGCTCCATGATTAACTTAATCATCTCATCTTTTTCTCCTTCTATCTCTGCTATTTCCTTTGCCTGCGAGTCTACTTTTGGTGGAAGCTTCAATTGTTTCCTCAAAGATGCTATGTCTGCATTTTTCGTCTTGATCATCTCCTCAATTTCTTTCACATTCGAGGGATCATACCTGATCTTGAGGACCAATTCCTCCAATGTCTTGATCCTGTTGTCCTTGGCAAAGGATGATATCTTCTCCAACTTCAAATGTGTCTGGACATTGTTCAGAGACACTTGTAACCTGGAGGCAGTGGTGGAAGCATGTGCCAACGTGGAGAAAACCATTTCTCCAGTTTGCATGTGTAGATGATTTTGATCGGCAGGATGCACGTCTTTGGTCTGGAATTCAAAGGTTACCCTTTTATAGTCGGTGATTACCTTTGGGTCTGGCACCTATGCTTGGAGAAATGCCATGTGCATTCTGCCCTTCTCTGTGTCGAACGCCGATAGCAGCCTATGTTGTGCAGTTGACGTCTGCTTCCAGAATTGGGTGTATGTGTTGTTGGTCAGAGTTTGATTCTTTTTATTGATCAAGTCATATTTCTCAAAGATGCTCAACTTTGGTCCTGTCTTGCCTGACTAGTTGATTGGGGGAGTATCTGTAGTCTTCTTTGGTAACACATTGGTTATAATCTACTTGTTTCTTGTGTTGAGGAGCGACCGATCAACCTCTGTCACTGTAGTGGATGGAATTTCCTTTTCTCTAGCCGGGTCAGGAACTAGATTGGTTTTTGGCCTCTTGGTATGCAATCGGAATTCTTCTAATGAAACTTTAGTGATAAGAGGTGACAGATCCTGCCTAGGCCTTTTCTCCTTCATAGCCTATGGTGTGGTTGTCTATGATACAGTGACCAAGTGGTCCTGTTGTTCTGTTTCAACCAAAGTGTTTGGTTCCCATCCTGTCTGGTTTACAAATTTCTCTACCTCAGGCCTAGATTCATGGACATACAGGATATTATTGTTTTTTATCATCTCTAAAATGATCCCGCATGTATCATAGTGCCATGTGAAACTCATGAAGAATTTCATTTCCTTCAGCATCCTGTCTACTTCCTCCCCGACGCCTCGATTGTTGCATATGAAAGACCTAATCTGCCATTTGATTCTGAGTTGTTGATTTTTCTTTATAGACACAAAGTGAATATCATCCAATTTTATCATCTGCCTTATGTATTCTAGAACAAAAATTATGATAGGTAAGTATTTGGGCAGTTTATATGGGGCCAACTCACACCCATAGACTCTGATCTCAGTGTGATTTTGGTACAGGTATGAATCACCAGTATTTGTATGATTCGAGAGATGTAGGATCCCTTGAACTTTGTCATTAATCATGGGTTCATGTCTACTGCTGAGCATACTCACCACTGGGTGGTAGAATTGATTGATGAACGGCTTGAAACTGAATTCCATGGAGTTATGTCTGAGCAGGGAATTCCATGCATTTAATGCCTGGGGTCTACCATCTCTGTCCATCTTCTGCATAGAAAAAGGAAATTTTTCCGCTTGGAAGAAAACGAATAGGTGTGCCAGTATTGAAGAATACTGAAACATGCCTTCTATGGTGAAATTGATGAATTGCCCATGAATGTTGTTCACCAGGAACGTGCTCAAGTTGAACTGTGTAGAGGGCTTCTCATCGGTGGAGAAAATAGATAAAAATACTAGAATGGGTTCATCCACCCATTGATCTGAATAATAACCCAACAAGGCGCATAGGGACATGATAACCTAGTTTCCTTTGGTTGAGAACATGGAAGAAGGATAAGGGGGATTTGTAGCGGGGAGTTGAATGGACTGTGGAAGAAAAAGCTCAAATATTTGAGATCTTTGAGGAAAAGTCATCTTCTGGTATAACTCTGTAATGATTTCAAGGTTAAAAGGTGATGTGGAGTCAGCTCGGGATATTTGCATCATTTGGTCAATGGTTTTTGGCATGATGAGGAAGAGAACTTCCCCGGACGAGGACACGATGGTTCTTTGCTTGGGAATATAGTGGGCTTGGCACTTGAGGGTGAACTTTGGGAAATGGTGAATCTAGGGGAAGAGATACAGGGGTAGGTTGGACTCCTAGAGTCCAATTTCGTCACTATGGTCTAGGAAAACTTCTTTAAGCCATGATTGAAGGTCTACGAAGAAAAAATCGCACTTACTGTCTGTGATTAAGTAGTCTTTGTCGGCCAGTGGTATCCTTTTGAGATCGACAGGAGGCGGGGGAAACATATTCTCCTCTCCTTCTGAACGTTTTAATTTTGGCACCATTATAATAACAATACCTACAAATAAAACAATGCTAGTGGGGATGACTGTAGATGGGGGTGAATGACTATAATGGAGAAGAAAACGGGGTAAATTCTCTGGTGTGATGAGTGGTTAAATGGTGAAGGAATGAAGAGTGAGGGTAATTTTGAGTAAACAGGTATCCGTTGGGTGCGGGGGACAGGTCAATTGGTTAACGGATAAGTTATCCAGTTATAAATGGCCAACGGGTAATTTATAATGTGAGATGGCAGGTGACAATGACTGAGGGATACATATGGGTGATGTGGTGGTTATCGATTGGGGGAAAAAATCATGGTGAGAGGACTTGCCACGAGTGGATGAGGGAGAAGGACTGACAAAGTTATGGGATGTGACTCTTTTGGAAAGGTGGATGATGACATCACAAGGTGACAAGGTATGTCAGATAGTAGGAGGCGGTGGGACTTGGGACCAGTAGATTTATGCCACGTATTGATAGGGAGGCCACCAGATTAAGATTCCATTCCAGACCTACGCCCCGCCCCCCCCCCATTGTTAAAGGTAGATCAGTTGGGGGGGTCTAAAAAATACCTTGGGCCGTCAATCTACATGCTTTCCTTTTGACCGTAGATCTGTGCGCGCTCTTTAACAAACATTCCGGACCCTCCCCCTCCATTAAATGAAGAATGGATGGGGGATCCGGAATCCAATACAGACCATAGATCTAAGCGCTGAAACTTGGACCATTCAGATGCACGCATGCATTATTAATGATTCCAGACCCCCNTCAAAAATATTTGTCCACCGTAGATCTAGGTGCGATCATCTGGGCCATTGATACATGAGCGGTGCATAAATGTGGGCGCAAAATTTTATGCGCCTTGAAAAACTTAGGATAAGAGCATATCATGGGTTTTTCCCAAGCCTTTACATCTTTACATCACCAAGGGGTTAGGCAAAGAACTTTTTGAGCATTCACAACATGGTCCAACATTGATCATCGAGTTGGTTTTATTGAAGTAAAGCAAACTAGCCTATGTTCTAACCTAACTTCCTATGACAATTAGCCCAAATTAAACTGTTGAGCTAAGAACTTACTCTACCCTGGGGCTATCTGAACAAGATTAGACAGTCTGGCCATATTTATTCAATAACTAACCTAGATCACTTGGCTAAGATTAAACAGTTTAACCAAGCTTATTTACTATTCCTATCAACATCAATTTAAAAGAACTTGGCCATGCTTGAAAGGTATGGACCATGTCACTGTTATTGCATGGGGCTCTTATTGAAATTCTTTTATGCCCTCTTTTCTTTTCTTTTTTGCTTTTTCTTTTTCTTTATTTTCTTTTTTCTTTTTCTTTCTTTTCTCAAATTATTTGCAGAATGAAAAATCATTTGACAAACAAAAAACACTAGAGAGATATCATTCCAGTCACCAGTTGATCCTATAAATTATAGAGTGATAACAACAACTCCACCTGGGGATGGTACTCTCCTTGTGAAGTGCCAAGAATCCTAATTCCTGATGTTCTGAAACTTCCTCCCTAGTCGCCTTCGTTGCTTGATTGGTTTTATTTTCGAAAAATAGAAAACAGTGGTCAGCGACTTAGGGCCTTCTCTTCGGGCTTCAATCAACTAACCAAAGTTATTCACTTAGAAAATCGCAAGAAAAATAAAAAATGGTTTGTACAATGGAAAGTGTGACTTCAGGTCTCTACTGAGGCAGTGAATAATGCTTTAACATTCTTCCATTTACAGGTCCTCCTGGCAGATCTGTCCCATCATTGTTGTTTAGCAAGAAAGTGTTATTTCCTCGGAATGCTTGAATCATGTATGGTCCCTTCCATAGACTATCTAATTTTCCATGCTTTCCCTTGTCTTCATTTCGGGAATCCCATCTCAGCACCAAACCTCCTAGCTCGAAATCATCTTCCTTGGTTCTTTTTTCAAAAATATTCTTAATGCTTTCTTGGACTACCTAGGTCTTGTTGTATACTTCTTCCCTGGACTATTGCAAATGGATCATCTGGTTGATCCTTCTTTCGGAGTTGTTTGGCTCATCTTGCATGTCTTGCAGCAATTTCATGAGAGAGACTCTTAAGGAAGTGGGAAAGACTGCTTCTGTGCCATAAACCAGCTGATATGGTGACATACCAATTGACCTTTTGGTGGTCATTTTGTCAGCCCATAGTGAAAAAACCAACTTGTTATGCCACGACTTCTTGTTTTCCTACAAAGTTTTCTTGATAATGTTTACCAGGGTTTTATTTGATGATTTTTCCAGCCCATTTCCCTGAGGGTAGTAAGCAGTGGAGTGTCCCAAGCCAATATGATAATGGTTGTAGAATTCTATGAGTTTCTTAGATCAAAAAGCAACTGCATTGTCAATTATAATTTTTCTAAGACATCCAAAATGAGACAAGACAGTATTTTCAAGAAATTTAATAATGACAGAATCAACAATTTTCCTGCTTGGTACTTCTTTGATCCATTTTGTAAAATAATATGTGGCAGTAAGAATCCACCTTTGCTTGCCTGAAGAAGGAGGATGTATTTCTTTGATGAAGTCTAATCCCCATTGCTGGAAAGGGGCTTCAACGAAGATCGGTTTCAGGGGTAGAGGAAGACGTTTCCTTTTGCCTTCAAACAACTAACATTGATGACACGAATTCACTTTATGATGCACATTGGAGAATAGAGTTGGTCAATAGAATCCAGCTCTCAGGATTTTGTTGGCTGTGGCCTTCTAGTTTAGATGACCACCATAGTCTCCTGCATGAAACTCCTGCAATACTTTGTCAGCTTCATCCTTCAATAGATAATTTAAGAAAATACCTCCAGGATCTTTCCAATATAGATTGCCTTCTAGAATATAGAATTTTAATGCTTTCAATTTCAAAAACCTAGCTTTAGTCTTGGTCAGACTGGGGGGATCCTGTAAATTATGCAAAACAAATATCAGGTCTACGTACCATGGAGAGTTGAGAAATACTTCTCTCACACTTGGAGTCGCCTGCTCACCCTGTTCATCTGTTGTAGCTAAGAAATTAATGTCAAGAGCATGGAAATTTGATTCAGCCATTAACTTTTCTAGACCTTGTCCTTTAATCAGTTTAGTAGGCTTAATCTCTATGTCATACTCTAGAATGATAGCAATCCATTTTCCTCTCCGGCCGTCTGGATTGTCCTGGGTTAAAATGTCCTTTACTACCGCATTCAGGACATATGCAATGGTGTGGAAATGGAGAATGTATACTCTAAAATCTTTTATGGCTTTCACCAAGGCAAAAATCTTGTTTCTCCGTTATTTTATAATTCAAAGCAGCATCTCTTAAAGATTTACTAAAAAAGGCTATGGGTTGTTCATACCCTTCGCTATTTTTCTGTAGTAATATTGTTGCAATGGTATGTTCAGAGACGAAAGAAAAAAGATAAAAATCCTTGGTGAAGTTAGGACTGATCAGGAATGGAGCCTGTGTGAGTGCACGTTTGACTTGTTCAAAAGACTACCTGAACTCGGTGTCCCATTTTATTTTTGTGTCCTTTTTTAACATGTGTGTGATTTTTCTGAGAAGTTCAGCCAGGTTGGGTATGAATCTTCACAGAAAGTTTATTTTTTCAATAAAATACTGTAACTCTTTAATATTTCTTGGGTGTTCTAATTTCTGAATGACCTCGATTCTGCTGGGGTCTATTTTAATTCTGTAATTGGAGATTATGTGACCTAGCATTTTACCTTCCTCTAATCCAAAAAGGTTCTTCTTAGGATTTAAAGAAATCCCAAATTTCTTGCATTTCTCAAAAACTCGTCTGAGATGTCGTAACTGCTCGTCGTCAGATTGGAAAAACACAGTTACGTCGCCCAAATAGATGACAATAAATTTTTCGAGTTCTTCCACAAAAGCGATGTCCATCGCCCTTTGGAAAGTGACCCCGACGTTTGTCAACCCGAAAGGCATTTTCACATACATGAAAGTACCCCATGGTGTTGTGAAAGTGGTTTTGTCTTGGTCATCTAGGTGAATGAGGACCTGATTATAACCCAAGAACCCATCCAATAAAGAGATTCGAATAGATCCAACTACCCTTTGTAATATGTGGTCCATTTTTGGCAGTGGGTAATTGTCCTTCAGAGAGACCTTATTCATATTTCGGAAATCGATGCAAAGCCTAATTTCTCCAAATTTCTTTCGTGTTGGGACCAAATTTGAAACCCATTTGGAAAACTGTAACGGGACTATGATTTTACCATCGTACATTTTTTTGATTTCTTTTTCTATCAGGGGAAGTATCTTGGGATTGATTCTCCTAAGTTTCTGTCTAAAATGTTTTTGGTCTTATTTTATTGGAATCCTATGTTGTATGATGCTAGTGTCATAAGATTTCAAGTCCTCGTAACCCCAGGAAAATATGTCTGAATATTCCTTGAAAAGCTCAATGTATTTGAGTTTCTGATCAGGGGGTAATGATTTGGAAAGTTTCACCATCCTAGGTTTCTCTTCTGTCCCAATATTACAATCTTCTACTTCTTGACCACTGGCTTCAATTTTCAATTTTTTAGCTACATCATTAAAATCAAATAAGTCCTCTAAAGGAACTAAACCCCTAGGTAAAACATTACTTTTCAAATGCAAAACATCAGCTTCTATCTCATCATCACCTAACTCTCCTGAATCTATCTTATTTACACTATCATTTCCAAAAATCAGGGCTTTTTACATTTTCATCTTCATTTTCTAAGTCTATGTTTGCACACTCGAAAACATTTTTACATTGCAAAAAGTCTTCAATTTAATCATCATTACCAAATACCTGCCAATATCTGATGTTGTATGGAACAATTGGTCTTCATTTCACCTCCACTGTGTATGGGCAAGTGGAATGAAAAGGTATCTTGCATGTGGCTACTGAAGTAGCTAACCCGTCTACCAAAATATTCTGTCCCCTAGGCATCACCTACAAATCAACTTCAGTGAAACATTTAAGGGCATCTGGAATAGCATTCCTATAAGCTCTAAGATGGGGGTGTTTTGCTGCATACTCACCTTTAATTTGCTTGATTATTAATTTGGAATCACCTCTTACCATAATTTGTTTGGCACCAACCTTCTTTAGAAGTTTCAGACCGAGCATCAAGGCTTCATACTCGGCAATATTGTTAGTGCATTGAAAATTTAATTTGTAAGAATGGTTTTCTGAATACCTGGATTTGTGATTGTGAAACCAAACTCCTGCTCAATCTCCTTCTTTTCTTACAGCTCCATCAAAGTCCATGCTCTAGAAATCTACTGGCAATTCTTCAGTTATTACATTTTTCTTTCTTTCTACCTCAACGATTTCTTAGCCTTTGTCTGGACCAAATGTATCTTCTTCCAGATGAATGATTTGTTCTCCCGTATCACCATCGTTGCATAGGATGAAGGATTCTAGGTTAGAATGTGCAGAGTATAGAGGATAGTTATGTGGTTTTTTTTAATTGCTAACCATGTACTTCATCAGTGTTTCTCTGTATAGTCTTCTCTGTTGACCAAAAACTGGGACAGTGGAATATGACATATCCAACTGCAAAGTACCTTTCAACTTGGCCCCCCAAGACTGGGACAACAACATACCATACTTCGGGGGAATGTCTGCAACCACAACATCCATGAACATGCTTTTCGTGGGAATCTGGACCAGGGTGATACATAGATCTTTGATCAAACCGATACATCTAACTTTACTGGAGTCAAAAGAGTGTAAGTCCTTGTAAGGTCTGGTAACTTCAAGTCCCAGTTTTTCCATCACTGCTTTAGGCATCAGATTATGGGAAGCACCCAAATCTAACATAGCATTATGCAAAATCAGGTCGTGTATATTAAGATTGATGTAAAAAGGAGCGACAACACCATTGTCGGTCTAACCATCCACTTCTGGTCTGAACAGGAGTTTGGGTTGGTCATCTATAAGGTTTACAGTATCTGAATGATTCGTTGATCCAACAGTTAAGGCCTTCGTACCTATATCAGGTTCAATGGTCAGCGCTTTAATCACCAGTGAATGGTAAGTGTCTTTGCTCAACAACTCGGAAAGGGGAATGAGAATTTTTGCTTTGGCTAATTCCCCTTCGAGGCTGAAAGGTGTAGGTGCTCTACTTTGGCTCAGCAATTCTGATTTTCCACCACAATATTCTGGACAGAATTATTTGGTGGGTTAATTGATGAAACCTCAGACTACGATGATCTTTTCATAACGGTAAGGTTTCTTTTTGCTGGAACTTCAGCATTACCCTTCTCAGGGCTCTTCTCGGCAAACGACTCAGGGGTTTTTTGGGTTTCGACTGTATTCTTTGTTTCGGTCACCTTTTTTGGAGAACATCTGTCTATCTTTTTACTTCACAGATTGTACTGTCAATGTGCCTCCAAAATAGCATTTTCAAATGCCTGTTGTTCAACGTCTTAAGCTTCTTCACTTACCTTTGTTTGATTGAGAAGAAAAAGTTCTTGCTCTTCTTGGGTAAGGAAAATAGCTTCGTTATCATGAATGCCCATGAGGTCTAGGTGAGTATCCTCCAGTTATTCAATTACTTCCTCTCCTTCATTGACATAATTTTGTTGTAGAGGAGGTATGATCTATTGATAAGGACCTCTCTATTCCCTTTGATCCCTAGGATCTCTCTGCCTGATTTGAGGAGGGTTTCTTCTGAAGTTAGGATTTCAAATTTGAGGAGTTGGTGGGCTTTCTCTAGGAGGGTATCTTTCAGATACAGTAAGTCTCTCCATCATTCTTTCCATTTCTCTAGCCAAGGAATCCAATTTGGAATCAGAAGTTGATGTGGAAGGTTACTCTTTGATTGTGACTCTCCTCTCTGTCCTCTGTTGTGCCATTTTCGCCAACAGATTGGCCTCCACACTTATTGCACTTTTCTGTAGGTCCTCCAGGGTGGTGGAGCTTCTTTCCCTTAATTGATATGACATATCAGCATCAAAATCATCAGGGAATTTTATCAATGCTAAACCTTGTGGAGGTTTAATATCGGCTGGTATTGCATTGTACAAGTTATTGAAACGGGTGCAGTAATATTGTACTGTCTTACCTTGATTTCTTCTAATGTTTTCGTATTCTAACAAGATTTGGAGAGGGTTTTTTTTACCTCCCATCTGTCAAGAAAACCTCTTTGAAAAGCGGTAATTTCGAGCACTGAGGCAGCACGTAAGCCTTTATACCATTTCTTAACGTCACCCATCAAACTCTGGGCAAACAATATCATTTGAACATCAGCTTCGTCTACTTTCTACAAATCAAAATAATCATTCATTTTATCAACGTGTTGTTGTGTGCTCAAGGGTCCTGTTCCATCGAACTGTGGAAGTCTCATTTGATAGTCTTGGGGCATAGCATCGAGAGGTGCAGTCAACACCAAAGGAGCATATCTAGCTGCCATGATGGGTGGAGTAGGCGGGATGAAAAACTGGATGATAGGTGGGGTGGTGGCAGAAGACAAGGATGAGGAGGGGATAGCTGGCATAGAGTGAGTGGTTTGAGTTTTAGCAGTGGGAGATAGAACTTCAAGAGTCTGGGGTTGCAATATGGTTGGGTCTAGGATGGTTTCAACCACAAAGCTAGTAGATTTTGTTCTAAACAATCTTTGTTCGAAAAATATGTCAAAGTCAAGATCCTGAATGGAAACAAGTTCCTCTGGAAGAGAAGGAGACTTTTGAAGGGGATTATGTCTCACTGAACCTTTAGCAATGGTCTTTTTCCCGAGAAACTGTTCTGGATTATCTGTTGCTATTGCAGGTTCTGGGTCTGGGTGAGATCGAGTATAAGCTCTTTTGGGAGCCATATTTCTTTTTGATTTTTATAGATATACTTTTTAGTTTTACGAATCCGAAAATAATATGCACAGGTTTTTAACAACCTCTAAACATTAATTCCTTCTCAGATTTGCAACATTTCAAAAGCAAACTTTTCTTCTGGGGAAAAAAAGACATGAGGTTAAAATTTGTTCAGTTCTGTTCCCCAGTGGAGTCCCCACTATGTTATCACTCTGTAAATTTCCTAGAGGTTTCCAAGAAAGAAGATATTTATGAGAGGTAACTTTATCCAACCACTTTGAAGCTGGGATCTAGCCCTACCAACTTCAGAGAGGGATCTCTCTATATGATATAGATATGTTTCAAATTTAAAATATTAGGCTAGGTAAATAAAATATGTTGGTTTTGTTGTTGTAGTGTTTGTCGGGTTGGCTGAGATAGTTTACACATCCATTGGGCTATGGGGTATGTACTATGAAAATAAAAATCTAAACCAGAAAACAAAGGATCCTTTCACAGGGCGAGATAATGTAATCGCTAGATTCTTTTAGCAGCATAAATGAGGAAATAGTAGAAAAGGCAAGAATGCCAATGACAACAAAGAAGCAGTTAAGAATTTCTTTATCATAAAATCAGAAGATGAAACACTAAAATATTTCAAAGTGAGAAACAGGGTATACAAAGATAAATCCTGCAACATTCATTACTTTCAAAGATTAGATCTAGCAAACAGTGCGATAACTAAGTGAGAATAACATTAAACTTAGAAAGAAAAACATCACTAGTGAATACACGCAAGAATCCTGTAAAAATGCCTCTTTGTATTAATGGAAGATCTCTTGAAAAATATTACAGTCTGATAGCTCACAGGGTGTAAAGATCAACCCTCAATACTTCGAAAAGTGAAGTATTTATAACCCAAAATTACAAACAACCCTGTCATTAAAGATCAAGACGTGGTAAATCTATTTTTAACCTAACTAACTTAACAAATTACAAGAATCTAGGAAATTGTTTGATGATGTGTCACAACTGCATGTTGTTTTCTAGGTTAACCATTGGTGAGGCCTCTGCATGACCTCATCTGACTGGACAGTTGACTGGGTTGGGATAGCTCATCGATTACCCAATTAGGTCACAAATCTCTTCCCATCAAAGATGACTAGGAATGTTGACTTTGAGTAACCTTCGGTAGACTTCATCCATTTCTGTGTACTTGGAAAAAGTAGGCTTGGTGATGAAGATGTACCGGATCTCATGTTGTATGCTGATGTCCAACTGAAGTGCATCTAGGAATGCCTTGTCGGTGATGTTGCCTTGAATCCCTGAAAATTTTGAACCATCCTTAGCCACATCGGCTAGTCTCTTTTTGTAATCTAGGAGCGTCATCAATTTGTCATTTATCACCTTCAAACCAAGAAGACCTTTCTTCTATAGAGCCTCAATCTTGCTGAAAAACCTTTGTACCCCTTGGTCCATGGCCTGAACCTTTTCTTCAACTTGTAGCATCAGTCCTCTCTTGGTCAAGACTCTCTTGACCTCAAGGATGATCTTTGTTCTATCCTCAATTCTCAGCTCTTCCAAGTCCTCTCTGGTTTTAGAATTTAGGAATTTGATGATTTCATCAGCTTGTGTGGGCATCTCTCCCAATTCTGATATGATCTTCTTGATGGCCTCTTTTCTTCTCTGCACCAATTCATTTTGCTCAAAAATAATCTGTATCATTGGCCATATCTCATTCATAGAGTTGGTGATGTCTATCCAGACACTTTCTTTGACTTCAACCAATGTTTTACCTACCACTGTTTGCTTCCAGAGTTGTTGTAACTCTTATTTGAGCTGGTCTGACACCTGTTTTTCCTTGGAGAAGCTGGTTTGATAAGAAGATTTGAGTTCCTGAAGGTTCTCAATCTCCTTTTTTAGCCTGTTAATCTCTGCCTCCTGCAAGTTCATCTCTTCCATAGATTTGGCCAATTCAACCATCTTTTCTAGAGACGTCAGTGGATTCACCGATGGGACTTCTACTAGTGATGTTGTGCTCACTCCTGAGAGTGGAACTACACTCAATAGAATAACTTCCATGGGTTTCAACTGTTCTTTCTCTTTCACTAGCTTCTCCATCTCAGCTTCCATTTCTTTCAGTGGTTCATTTTGCTCCATGATTAACTTAAGCATCTCATCTTTTTCTCCTTCTGTATTTGCTATTTCCTTTACCTGCGAGTCTATTGTTGGTGGTAGCTTCAATTGTTTCCTCAAATATGCTATGTCTTCATTTCTCTTCTTGATCATCTCCTCGACTGCGTTCACATTCGAGGGATCATACCTGATCTTGAGGACCAATTCCTCCAATGTCTTGATCTTGTTGTCCTTGGAAAAGGATGATATCTTCTCCAATTTCAACTATGTCTGGACGTTTTTCAGAGACACTTGTAACCTGGAGGCAGTAGTGGAAGAATGTGCCAATGTGGAGAAAACCATTTCTCCAGTTTGCCTGTGTAGATCCATTTGATCGGTAACATGCATGTCTTTGGTCTAGAATTCAAAGGTTTCCCTTTTATAGTCGGTGATTACCTTAGGGTTTGGCACCTGTGCTTATAGAAATGCCATGTGCATTATGCCCTTCTCTGTGTTGAACACCGATAGCAGCCTGTGTTGTGCAGTCGAAGTCTACTTCCAGAATTGGGCGTATGTGTTGTTGGTCAAAGTTTGATTCTTTTTCTTGATCAATTCATATTTCTCAAAGATTCTCAGCTTTGGTCCTCTCTTGCCTGGCTGGTTGATTGGTGGTGTATCTGTAGTCTTCTTTGGCAACACAGTGGTTATAATCTACTTGTTACTTGTGTTGAGGAGCAACCGATCAACCTCTATCCCTGTAGTGGATGGAATTTCCTTTTCTCTAGCCGGGTTAGGAGTTGGACTGGTTTTTGGCCTCTTGGTATGCACTCAGAATTATTCTAATGACACTTCAGTGACAGGAGGTGATAGATCCTGCCTAGGCCTTTTCTCCTTTAGAGCCTGTGGTGTGGTTGTCTATGATACAGTGACCGGGGGGTCCTCTTGTTATATTTCATCCAAAGTGTTTGGTTCCCATCCTGTCTGGTTTGAAAATTTCTCTACCTTGGGCCTAGATTCGTGGACATTTGGGATATTCTTGTTTTTTATCCTCATCTCTAAAATGATCCCACACGGATCGTAGTGCCATGTGAAACTCATGAAGAATTTCATTTCTGTCAGCAGCCTGTCTGCTTCCTCCATGGCACCTCGATTATTGCAGATGAAAGACCCAATCAACCCTTTGATTCTTATCTGTTGCTTTTTCTTTAAAGAAACAAAGTGAATATCATCTGAGTTTATCACCTGCCTTGTGTATTCTAGAGAAAAAATTCTGACACGTAAGTATTTGGGCAGTTTATATGGGGCCAAATCGCACTCATAGACTCTAATCTCAGTGTGATTTTGGTACAGGTACCAATCACCAGTCTTTGTATGATCCAAGAGATGTAGGATCCTTTGAACTTTGTCATTAATCCTGGGTTTGGGTTTGCTGCTAAGCATACTCACGACTGGGTGGTAGAATTGATCAATGAACTACTTGAAACTGAATTTCTTGGAGTTATGTTTGAGCAGGGAAGTCCATGCGGTTACTACCTGGGGTCTGCCATCTCCGTCCATCTTCTGCATAGAAAAATAAAATTTGTCTTCTTGGAAGAAAACGAACAGGTATGCCAGTATTGAAGAATACCAGAACATGCCTTCTGTGGAGAAATTGATGAATTTATCATGAATGTTGTTCGCTAGGAATGTGCTGAAGTCGAACTGTGTAGTGGTCTTCTCATTGGTGGAGAAAATAGACAAAAGTCCCAGAATGGGTTCATCCACCCACTGATCTGAATAATAACCCAACAAAGTGCATAGGGATGTGATAACCTAGTTTCCTTTGGTTGAGAACATGGAGGAAGGATAAGAGGGATTTGTAGCGGGGAGATGAGTGGACCGTGGAATAAAAAGCTCAAATATTTAATCTCTTTGAGGAAAATTCATCTTCTGGTATAACTCTGTAAGGATTTCAAGGTTAAAAGGTGATGCGTAGTTGGCTTGGAATATTTGCATCATTTAGTCGATGGTTTCTGGCATTATGAGGAAGAGAACTTCCCCGGACGAGGATACGATGGCTCTTTTCTCAGGAATATAGTGGGCTTGGCACTTGAGGGTGAACTCTGGGAAATGGTGAATCTGGGGGAAGAGATACAGCGGTAGGTTGGACTCCCAGAGTCTGATTTCATCACTCTGGTCTAGGAAAACTTCTTTAAGCCATGATTGAAGGTCTGTGGAGTTGAAATCGCACTTAGTGTCTGCGATTAAGTAGTCTTTGTCGGCCAGTGGAATCCTATCAAGATCGACAGGAGGTGGGAGAAATGGATTTTCCTCTCCTTCTTCTCATTTTGATTTTGGCACCATTACAGTAACAATACCTACAAATAAAACAATGTTAGTGGGGACGATTGTAGATGGGGGCGACTGACTGTAATGGAGAAGAAAACGAGGTAAATTCCCTGGTGCGATGAGTGGGTAAATGGTAAAGGAATGAAGAGTGAGGCTAATTTTGAGTAAACGGGTATCAGTTGGTGTTGGGGGACAGGTCAGTTGGTTAACGGATAAGTTATTTAGTATTAAATGGCCAACGGGTCATTTAGAATGTGAGATGGTAGGTGACAACGACTAAGGGATACAGATGGGTGATGTGGCGGTTATCGATTGGGGGAAAAATCATGGTGAGGGGACTTTCCACGAGTGAATGAGGGAGAAGGACTGATGAAGTTATGGGATGTGACTCTTTTGGAAAGGTGGATGATGATGTCATGAGGTGATGAGGTATGTCATATAGTAGGAGTCGGTT
>JASDQU010242728.1:27997-43369 GCA_032191745.1 Picea mariana
AGACTGCATATGCATTGAGAATCCAGATGTTGTCCTAATGCAGGAGAAAAATTGTGTTGGAGCAGAAGCAGAGACCATCTTTTTCCGTTGTTGGAGAGGATGTGACTCCCTCCACACCGACTCTAATGGTGCGGTAGGGGGATTGGCGATCCCATGGAACCCCACAACAGTTATAATAGATATGCCCTTCTCCACTATAGGTATGATCATGACACACTTCAAAGTCATAGGATCTACCAAGGAAGGCAAGATCACAAATGCTTATGGACCTCAAATCCCACAGGACAAAGAGAACTTCTTGAAGCAAATCAATTCCATCAAATCATTGTTGATCTCACCTAACTGGCTGCTGGGAGGTGACTTCAACATGATCCTCTCACTAGAGGAGAAACTTGGGGGCACCAAACGGCTTGAGCAAGACAGTGGTAAATTTCGAACCCTCGTAGACCAACTAAATCTTATAGACATAGAGACCAGAAATGGTATTTTCACTTGGTCTAGCCGCAGATCTGGACATCAGCAAGTAGCTTTTCGGCTAGGTTTCTTTCTCATATCAAAAGCCTTGTTGGAAGATCCTACCATAGAGGAAAACATTCTACGAAAAGAAAGCTGGGGCCACTGGCCTATCTCAGTCTGTATGGATGCAGGATCGACGCCAAAACTCAAACCCTTCAGATTTGAGAAATTCTTGCTATCCCACCCTGACTTTAGGAATGATTTTAGGGGCTAAATTTCGCTCATGGGATAATTTTCCATGGTATTTCAAAAAACAAGATTCGCTATTTTAAAAATGATTCGCCCAAATTCTATAGGATAAAATTATTTTACCTTTAAAATCGCCAAAATTTTATAAAAACCATATAAAATACTTGTAAATTTGAATATTTTTACAAAAATATTTCCAAACATTTATAGTTGAAATATGAAGGATTAGTAAGATTCTCCAAGGTTTCTACAGTTTAAAATAAATTTCCATCCTTAAAATCATCCCTGCCTGACTTTCATCAGCTCTCAACTTCCTGGTGGAATCAAGCAAAAATAGAACATGGCACCTGCATGTAAAAATTTCAGCAGTGACTCAAAAACTTCAAGACACATCTAAAACATTGGAATAAAACCACCTTTGGGAATATCCTTCAAAGAATTCAAGAAATTGAGAATAGATTGAAAAACTTGCAAAATACCTTCATTCCAGGAATCAGAACCATAGACTTAATTAAGGAAGAAGAGGAGCTTCAGGCGGAATTGGAAGAACGGAAAAAGCAGGAGGAAATACTATGGTGTCAGAAATACGGGGTTCAATGGATCAAAGAGGGTGACAAGAACACCAAATTTCTTCACCAATCAATGGTGCATCATATATACATAAAACAAATAACTCAGCTAGAGGACGCTTAGGGTAATCCCATCAGGGAGCACAACAAAATTGATGAGGAATTAACCAATTACTACAAATACCTTCTAACAGAAACCATTGATGAAAGAGCACCAACAATCGAAAAAATCACCAGGTACATACCCTCCCAGGTAACTCAGGAACATAATGAATCCCTAATGAGGCCATTCACTCAAGAGGAAGTGGACCATGCTGTCAAAGTAATGGCCCCAGGGAAAGCACCCAGTCTAGATGGCTTCACTTCGGACTTCTTTCATTATTGTTGGGATAAGATTAGAGAATAATTTTGGGAGGTGGTGGAGGAATCTAGAACCTCAAGCCAAATCCTCTCATCCCTTAATGCCACCTTCCTCATACTCATCCCAAGGGAAGAGAGGGTCATGCACCCCAAACAGTACAGATCGATTTCCCTCTACAACATCATCTACAAAATCATCACTAAGGTCATAGTCATGCGTCTCAAACCAATTCTACCTTTTCTCATCTCCAAAGAGAAAGCAGGCTATGTGGAAGGCATGAAAATCATGCACAACATCATCCTCACACACAAGGTTATACACTCAGTGAATACGACAAAGACCCTAGATATGCTCATCAAACTTGACCTCTCTAAATCTTTTGATAGAATTAGTTAGCAGTACATGCGCTCCCTACTAGAAGCTTTCGGTGTCGACAACCACTAGGTATATTGGATCATGAGGCTCACCTCTTCAACCTTCTTCTCTATTCTAGTCAATGGCGTGCCCTCCCAACCCTTCTCCCCTACCAGAGGAATCTGCCAAGGAGACCCCCTCTCTCCTTTCCTCTTTGTTTTAATGGAGGAAGGACTGGGATGCTACCTTAAATCCTATGTTTTGGAAGGCTCCCTTAAAGGCCTTCCTCTACAAAACATTCAACCAACCACCTCACACATCCAGCTTGTCAATGACACCCTCCTCCTAAACACTCTGATAACTCAAGAAGACATTAAACTCAATTCTCTCCTCACTGATTTTTCTGATGCTTCGAGAATGGTCCTAAACCTTGAAAAATATAATATCTACTTTTTCAATACCCTAGTCTCCATCCAAAACCACATCTCCCACCTCCTAGGTATACCCAATATCTCCCTTTCATCCAATTATCTATGCATCCTCCTCATAGGAGTGCCCACGTGTATCATCTCCTGGGACAGTCTACTACTCTCCATCTCTAATAGACTCAACAACTGGACCTTCAGACCTCTCAATATCGCACCTAGGTTGGTGCTTCTCAAGTATATTCTTCAAGCCTTATCAACCTACCTTTTTACTGCCTTAGTAGCACCACAATCTGTCATCCGATCCATCAGGAACATCCAGCATATATTCTTATGGCATGTGCACCACCCTAATAAGAAGTGGGCTCTAGTTGGTTGGGATAAGTTATGCAAACCTAAAGCTTTGGGTGGACTAGGACTTCAGGAACCAGGGAAATTGAATCAAGTTATGGAAGCAAAGTTGTGGTGGCGATGGCTCAAGCACACTACATAAATGTGGGCACAAATATGGAAATAGAAATATGCACCGGCCACCTGAGAAGAGAAACTAATTAGATTGAATGATCAGATACAGGGATCCAATAAATGGAACATGGCTTTGCTTAACAAACATCTAGTACAGAAGCATGCTTTCTAGGAAATCAAGGATGGGGAAAATGCACTGTTCTGGAAGGATTCTTGGAAACAACAACTACCTCTAGCCACTCTAGAAGGAATCACCCCCCTATGTCAATCACTACAACTTGAAAACTTTATATGGGTTAAGGATCTTTGTAGAATGCCTGACAGGAACTAGCCATGGTGCACTTGGAAAACTGAACAATGGGAACTAAACCTCCCAAGATAAATGGATCTCCAGTCCTAGCGAGAGTGCGTAAAACAATGAAAAATATCCATCAGGGAAGGCCTAGACATTCTCATATGGGGGCACTCCACAACCGAAATTTTTTTGGTCAAATAAGCCTACTATTTGCAGGGGAACTATCAAGATCAGGCCAAAGAGAGCATATGGGGTAAGATATGGAACTCAAAACTTTGTCCTAAAGTGTCCATATTCCTTTGACTTATAGTCCAAAAATGCATCCTCACCTGGGACAATCTCAAAAAATGAGGTTTCATAGGTACCTCCATCTTCTCTCTTCGTCAGCAATAGGAAGAAATGATGGAACACATTTTCAACTATTTCCACTACAATCATATAATTTAGGATCCGGGGACTCAAATAATGTGTCGCTCTAGTAGAAACATGACCAGCATCATTGGCACTATAGAAAATTGTGACTCGATCACTTATCAGAACCAAATTATCGATCACATTTGGAAGCTCCTACCGGGCTTCACCCTTTGGAAAATTTGGAAGGAAAGAAACAAAAGAATCTTCAGATTGAAGGCTTCACCCCCCACGTCAACACGGGAAAGAATCATGAATTTGATCTGGGAAACAATTAAAAGTAGGAAATGGTCCCATGAGGACTTAAAGTGCAGTATGGGTGAATGACATATCCTCCAAAATTGGCAACTCAACCTGGCTAACACAACCTAGATCCTAGTGGCCAGCTAGTCCCCCCCACCAATAGGATTCATCAAAATAAATTTTGATGGCGCATCAAAAGGAAATCTCGGCTCGGTTGGATTTGGGGCGATCCTCAGGAACTAAAATGGAGAAATCCTCCACTTCACAACAGGCTATGTGGGTTTCAACACAAACAAATTTGTTGAGCTCTGGATCCTCCTAAGAGGAATCGAGATAGCAATAGACCACCAACTTAACAAGATCATTACAGAGGGGGATTCCTAGATCATCATCCAGCTCATAACCAAAATTATTCATGGAGACCACAATCTAGAAGTCTCACCCAATTGGAGGCTTTCTGGACTCTTAGAGGATTTTGTCTCCCTCTTATAGACCTCACCATCATCCCCTCACATGTGAAAAGGGACGCAAACAAAGTAGTTGATTGCCTAGAAAATGAAGGAGTGGCTTCCATGACAGAGAAAATCCACTGGAATGCCCAAACGTCACCCCGATCAAAACTCTCAAACCGTTGCCTAGACCTGGCCAGGAATGATTACCCAACCCCGAATGGGGTGCCACATAGCACATAGAGGCCAAATAAAATAGACCCGAGCCCAGCCATAAATATGGCAGGTTGGGTCCCATCCCCTCTCCATTAAATGGGAGCTCGCCATTACTTCCTGCCAAGAGCCGAAGGACGACTCCCTCGTGCGAGTAGAGAAACGACCATGGGATTCAATGGATGGGAGACATTAATGGGAGTAGTCATGTTGCTCCTCTATGCTCTTATCCGGCATTGCAACAACTCACACCATTTCACCTTCTCCCTGCACCAGGCCAAGAAACCTGAGTTCTGGTGCAACCACCACAGGACCTCTTGCACGATAGTGATACACATCACCTCCTCGATTCCAAGGGAAATAGGCGAGCCAATTTGTGGCCCTGCTTGGCACAGTGTCACCGCATGAAAGAGGAGGAGGTAACAGTTAGAGAGGGAACTCTCCATATCCCGCACTTAGTGCACTCAGGTTGCACTTAGCAGAGTGAAGGTTAGGTTGCCTCCAATGGCTTATGTGGAGGAAGTGATCCTAGATGAACCTTTACAAATCCCTCTGGAATACCTTCTCTTCACCATGCCAAAGAATTGGCATCCCCCAAGCAATTTTTCAACGGAAGCTACTGCACCAGCCACAAAGGTTCTCCACTACACCAACATCATGGAGGAGACAAAGGAGGTCCATACTTGTATTGTGGAGGAGGAATTCCCGGAGGAATTCCTCCACCTTAACTCTCTGGACACCTTTCTTCCAGGTGACATCGAATTATCCAACGCCATAGTAGAGGATGAGGAGCTTGGGAAGGAGGGTAAATATGAGATGGCACAAAGGATGCTACAGGTGAGGCTGTTGATGGCATGATGGTGGAGGGTTGTTGGTGGCATGATGGTGGAGGGTGGTAGGATCCTAGCACCACCACCTATCATGATAGTCTCGAAACCATGGCAAGACCCCCCACCCTTCTTCCACCCAGAACAATTGGCGTTAGTGTTCGAGCTGCGAAGCTAGATGGCGGATCAGATCCACTGCGAAATACTCATGCACCAACACATTGACATGTTGTATGAGGCATTTTCCAATGCACCAGCTGTGAAAAAATGTCCAATGTGCACAAGGCCTTTTATCCTACAGACTTGGAACGTGCCTCAAAATGATGATCCCAGTAACGGAACATCCGATGCTAATGGGTAATTCCATGGAGTGGAGCTCAATCTGGTTCTGGTGTCCAATTTCCTGCTTAGATGTTAGTTTCAATTCTGGTCCAATGTCCAATTTTAATTCCAGTCTATTTTTATTTCCAGTTTCACTTTTGAACAATGATATAAAGACTATAGTCTGCCACCTACCCTAGTTTTATCTTGGCAAGGCAGATGGAGGACCGCCATCTTTTGACTTGGACATCACAGGTTGCCAACTGTCCCAGTTTCCACTAATTCAGTGGAATAGTTGGCAACCTGATGACATGTGTTTTTTTGTATGTGACAAGTTATAATAGAAATTGCCTTTTTTATTTACAAAAAATAAATAAATGATTTTACTAGATTACCTTGGGAAAATAAAATGAACCCACTGATAATGAAAATAATGTCAAATGAGATAATAGAAATGATGAATCATGTGGAATAATCAAAATTTCCATATCCCCCAATTTAAGATTTCACCTTCAATGAATTAATGCCCTCGATGAAGCTTGGGAAAAGCTTCAAGTTGTGTTTGGTAAACACAATATCATTCGATCCCACCAGTTAGAAAATCAGTTAATGACTTTAATCCCCAATGATTTTCCTTGCACTAAGGATTATTTATCTAAGTTCAAAACACTTAGACTTTTATGTATATACTACAAACTAGATCTGAATGTTAGGGTCCTAATCCACACATAGGTAGAACAATATATCCAGATGTAATAAAGGTCAATATTAATAAGGCCTTGCAATAAAATAGAATAAGTCGAATGTAAGAAGATCTAATAGAAGCTTCTACTTCTAGAAAGATATTCCTCTATATGCTTCTTTTGATAGACATATTTAGTATAAATAGGAGTCGAGGGTATGAGAACCCTAGCTTGGATATTATTGTAATAGAGCTCTGCTCGACTAGAGTTTCCCCCTCGAAGAGGCCCATGAACATTGCTCTCAGAATCAAAGTGTTATTTATGTGTTATTCTTATATCATTTTCATGTTATTGTGGTGATTGTTCTGGTTATATTGTTGTTATTCTGTCATTTCTAGCATTTTATTTATGTTTTGCATACGTTTTATATATGGTATATTACACTGAAGGAATACCGATGAATATATGTTATTCTTGGTAAGCTTGGTAGTGCCCTTAGTTAGTGCCCTAAGATATTGGGTTGAGTACTTTTGTTGGACCCTGCACGTATATCAGAGAGCTATAGCACAAGGAAAACCCTTGTCTTTAGAACCCTTGAATACCTAACCCTTGGGGACAGAAACATAAACAAATTAAAACAAACAAGATCTATTGTCACACAACTATGTTCGAGTTTCCAAATCACTACATAGTTCTTCTTGGTTAAGCATTTGGGAATTTCATCACTATAGTATTATTTAGACCGGAGTATAACTCCATAGGTGAAAAAAAAAAAAGTTCAGAAATTTTTGCACCATTATTTGAGACCTATTCCATTGGATTTATCTCTTCGCCCTTATCACATTCATACATATAATTTTTTAGCAAACAATTTTGACCCCAACCGCACCATTTCGGTTCCCTTGTCATCGTGGCCCATACCTGTAGCCAAGACTTGGAAGCTCGCTTCAATACCTTGCAATCTAATTTAACCAAGACCCAGCAAGAAGTGAAACAACTCGATGCCAATGTTGTCGCCATCAATACAACCATGCAGTTCTCAATGGAGGAAATCAAACTAGACCTAACCACCCATCTTGAATCTGTCATTTCGATGCTCTGCACTATTACAAGGGAAAAAATCTCTATGGCCAAGGTTAAACCACAACAAACAAGTATGACTGCAGAAATCAACTCAATTCCAACATATGATATATACAATAATGTGCAATATAAGAAAGAGGCCTACCTCGATCCAACATTTGATGATGTTCCACCATTGAGCACTTTGACCCAAAGCTTTATACCTGCAAGAAGTTCTCGACAAACAAGCAGAGCAAGTATACAGTGATAATATAAAAGGGGTTATCACATCAGATAGAATAATCCATTAATAAACATTACAAACATGCCCATGGATAATAATCATATATTTTTAAGATACCAATAGGATGGGAAAGGAGTATTTTTATTAATAATTGATCAACAGAAGTGACAACATTACAAACTTCTATGTCGGCATGGTTTGAAACCAAGAAACCAAGTTCCTTCCAACTGGGTCTCCACCACTTCAATCCTCCACCAAAGGCAAGCTCATAGGAAAGAGGCAATTAGGTCCTCTCAACAATAGGGAAAGAGATTGGGGGTTGAAGAATGTGTTCAGACTTGAGGGACAAAGGGATGCAGACTCAATATGAAGTAATTTCTCTAGAGTAACTTTGCTCTCAAAGTTGAATTTTTTCTCCTCCTTTTCCATAGCTCGAAATTGTGCTCTTATGGCCTTCAGGATGCAACTGAAAGGCTGAGTCAAAATGTTTCCAGTATATGGAAGGCCAAGGATCAGAGATATTCCGTCGTGACATGGAAACCCGACCTCATTTTGTATTTTCTGGCACAAATCCTGATGTATGCAGGCTGTAGTGGAGCAACCAATGTATACGCATCTTGCATAACTGATAGGGAGTGTATATGTGGAAAAATGTATATTTTTAGCTCTAGATTCATCAAAAAGGGATGATAAGTCTACATAGGGAAATGGAAAAAGGCCTTCTATGCAATATAGAAATGGTGAGCCAAATCTTTCAATAACAGACGTCCCCTAATGTGTGAGATCAAAGGAGTATCTTCGATGGCCGAAATACATTATAAATAACCCAGAAGTGGAGTGGTAGAGAACCAGTTGGACGAACTCAATTGCTCATTACATTATGTACTGACTTTGGTAAATGGCTGCCAAGAATACAATGCGGATCCATGTGGGAAATATACCAAACAAGTGTTCATGGACATGAATAGGAAAATACAAATGTGGTTACATGCCAAAAGTTGTCATAGTCATGAACAAGGCCCAGTGAAACCCGTCTCAAAATCAATCTGAAGATATATGTATACCATGGAGTACAATCTGATCATCCATGATCACTGAAGTCAAATAGGTTTTGGTCCAATGAAATGGAAGCAATAGCTCAGGAAAGCTATGGACACATAGTGATGTCTTAAATTCTTCTACACTATCTGCCAAGGGTGCAAGTCTACATCGTGTAAATAAAGGAGTTGAGGTCGAACACGATGAGACATTGTTTGATTATCGGTCATTGAGGTATATCGTTAACAAACATGAGACATCCTACCAATAATGAAAGTAGGTATCAAGGCACCAAGTACATCTCTACAAGTGTGAATAAAGGAGTTGGTGTCGAACACTTGAGAAATCCATTGATCAGGAGACATTGATGTATTCCCATCTATCAATGGCGATAGGGCCTGCCGCTAATGACTACAAGCCTCAAGGTAATCATACAAATCTAGGTCCCATATATGAGCTGAAGTCCATGGAAAGAGACCCATTGAAAGGAGGGCGTTGAGCATCTCTCATCAGTCAGCATGATGAACAAAGCAGGAGCTTCAGGATTTGGTGGAGATTGGATGAAGAACATGTTCACAAACCAATGACCTTGTGCATCTTTTGCGCGTGCCAAATGCAAGAGGTACATGAAAAAGACCCTCTAAATAGCAGCCAATGATGAAAACTACTGACAAAGGATAGGAAACCACCAATAAGGCTAATGGCATCCAAGACATTGCATGATTCCCAAAGTGTGAATAAATGTCTTGCCATCGAACACAAGGGAAACCACCCAGTCAATGACCAATGATGAAGTGTCGATTGTTAGGTTCAAGGTGACCTACCAATGATGAAAGTAGGGCCAAGGTGTAGGATAAGACCATAGTATCATGTGATTCTGAGACTAACTGAGGGTATGGACGACATGCAAAGTCAATATTTCTGAGGAGTGGCTGACACAGGTTGATAGACTTTCTTTGAACAAGAGCATGAAACATTTGGTGGACTCTGGAAACACAGACTCAATGATGTGATAATTATATGCAAGAGGCATCAATAACGTTCTTTATTGGGACTAGAAGAGTAACCAGTCGGTAGAGAAAACTCTGTAACGAGGTCGACTTCCTAAGGCCATGCTAAACCCAAAATTATGATGACGCAAGGACTCAATAAATTTGTTCTTTGTTCAAAGGCAACACTACTGCTGCCAATTACAATACAGTACTCCCTTCCCACCCATCTTCTTTTGTTTTTTCATAACAAATGAATGCTATTATAGAGAAGAGGGAATGAGTGTCGCAAGTAAGCAAGAACTAGTTCCAGCAGTGGAACATACCTATGCTCAATGCAGCGAAATGCATGCAGGAGATGGACACTCGGGGTGATGTTCCTTCACAGGTATAGGGTGTCTAATTGTGAAGGATATAAACAAGGCTCTGCTTGTTTGAGGATGAAAAACTTCTTAGGCAATGGTTTATAACGCAAAGCAAGAACCAGCTAAAGGCTCAATACTACAAGCGAGGGAATGAGATGAAATCACAGATTAACGGAAAAAAAGTCATTTTTTATATCTTTTAGTCTACTTGGTATAAAAAAGAGGTAAACCTGTACCAAATAGACATCTTTTCAAATCCAATTTATGAGTGTGAAGAAGACAAGTTCACTCGACAATCTTTTCTATTTTTGATAACGAGTTGGAAAAGAGCTTAACTAAGACTCATGACCTTTCAAATCCAACTTTAACGAGTGTGAAAGGGATAAATCACTTGGCAATCTTTCCAGTTTTTAGACAAGTCGGAAAAGAGCTTAACTGAGGCTCATTTTTGATGTTCTAATCAAAATGTAAAGGGGGAGGCCAAGGTTCCCGTCTCGGTCTTCTGCTAAAAGTCAGTACTTTGCGGATGGCTGACAAAAGCTTGGGAAAACCTAAAGCTCTCCAAGTCAAGGAGAAGAAAGTGCTAACAAAGTACATAGTCTCCTTTATGGTTCGAATAATATCTCTTAGTGGAAAATACTTAGGTGGGGGTATGGGATGCCCCATCAGGTCATCCCAATTGAATGGGACCTCGTCAGGACTTGGAGGGAGAGCATTTGGGGGAAGAATAAATCTTTCTCATTCAGAAGGGGGAGGATTTGGAATGTTGATGACATGACTGGAAAGTGCATCACTCTCTTCAGGGAGAGTAGGATTGACCAGAGATTTCACTGGTGTGGTCACTTATTCAATTATAGGTTGAATAGGATGCATAGTAATGGGGGAAAGAGACATTTCACCCTTGACAATGGTGGTGAGGTCGGGGGAAGGTCGTGGTGGTGGAACCACCAAGACCATCAAAGGAGAAGTGGCATAAGGAGAAACTGTGGGTGTCTTAGAATTTGAATGGATTTTGGGTGAGCCCCATGCCTCTAGTATCCCAGCAATAACTAGACACAAGCGAGTAAGGTGACTTCCTTCACAAGTCCTGCAAAGGAATTTAGGCTTACGTATGAGACGTTTAGGCTTCTCAATGTGACTAGCATAGGAAAGAGAGTCGTCTCCAGTATGATGAATAGAAGTTGGAGATGTGACATGGCTACGATTCGAGGTGAAGAGGATGGTGCCCCCAACATAATTGGCAGAGGTTGGGAGTGATTTGTCGACATAATTTGTAGAAATTGTCGACCCATCTCTGACATGACTGGCAGAGGTTGGCGATGGAGCACCAGTATGACTGATAGTGACTGGGCTAACAATACATTGTGGTATTTGATTCCAAGGTCCAGGGAAAGATTGATTCTGAAACATTGCAGGCAAGGAAGGATCCTGGTGTACTCCATGTCCTTGCCAAAAAAAGTGGTGGTTTATGCCTAAGTGGTTTGAAGAGGTTTGGACGGGCATCATCACCGAGGTCTGTGAAGAGACTGAGGTAGGATAAGAATTATTCGAGTGAGGATATATGTTGCCCCCTTGTGAAGGGGTCCCATAAAGAGGGTAGCCCGAACCGTAAAATTGATTCTCCCCATATGAAATACTTGGGGGTACTTGAGGACTTGTCATGGAAAAAGTGTTTAAAGGGACTGACATGGAAGATAAAATATACATGGGTGGGGTGTAATAACTGGAATATGCACCCATCTAAGCACTATCTCCTAAAAGAGTGTAGCTAGTATTGGATCCATAAGGGGGAAGGTTGCAACCTCCCATGGGAACACGACTCATATCAAATGAGGAAGTGGGCATGGGGGCGATGGTGCCCCCTGATTCAATGCTAGGATTCATATATGCGGACTAGGGAGAGGGTTGCATGTGGGAAGGTATATCAATAGAAAAATGACTAGAGACCCAAGGTGCAGACTGAGCATTGTAATTGTGCATACCATTGTAAAAAACGAAAGGGTCTATCCCCATGAAATGAACATGCATCATGGGGTGGGTAGAGGCAAATGGAGGAGTGAAAGGAACTCCACTATCCATGATAATGAACCCAAAAACAAACTCCTATGGCCAACTAGTAGTCAAACAGCATACCAAAAAGTTAAACGGGCTAAAGTGGTTGAGTGGCCTCCCTCGCTAAAGAAGGTATGCCTTGTCCAAGAGGGACTTGAGACTCCCCGCTAAAGTTTGGTGGTAACAGAATTAGTTATAAGGGCCCTCGTAGGCTTAACAACTAGTCGGTCAGATCCCCCCGGAGAGGTAATCCTCCATAAAGGTTGTGTGTTGTCCAATCCCTATCTGACTCAGGATACAAGTAGAATAACCCCTGCAAGTAACCTATGAGATACCTAAGTCAAGAAACTAATCAACCACTATATAAATGATGCACATGCGAACAGTCGTAAGTCTGGATTACCGTATGGGTAGGGTAGCAAAGCCCAAAACCTTGAAAGTATTGCCTCTCACAAAAGTATGGGCACTATCAAGATCCCCAAATATGAATAAATCCACAGAAATATCATTGACGCTAGGTGAGTATCCAGGGTTTATCCCTTCAACTAACTTCACGGGACCTTGTGCTTAACTCTGGTGTGAGCAGAGCCTCCTGATATTACCAATTATACAATGGACTTCTCAAATCCCTGTCTCAGACACATATTGATTTAATTTCCCTGGAGAAGTTTACTTACAAAATCCTATTCCAAGGCACTAAATCCTAGGCTAGTTTGTGCACCCTAAAAATAAAATCACAACTAATTAATTTTAGTTTAAAGCGTAAATTTTATTGGTCGTGATTACTCAAAAGGGTATGGAATTGAAACTCATGATGTTATGACTCTGCAAGAAAATAAATATGAATATAATGCAAAGTCTATCTTTAACTTTTCAATGAATGATATGCTAATAAAAATAGTGCAATCTTCAATTTCAGCTCTGCAATTCATAAATAAAATGCAATCTTTCACTAAATGTACAAATCTAATGATAAAGGTTCAAAGACAAAAATACCAACCATGCAAAATGCCTATTTTTTTGTATTTTCAATATACTAAAAATAAAATGCATGGACGGATAAGCAACCTGATATATAAATTCTACTATGTATAAAAGCAATAACTCAAGCAGAATACCAAGCAGCCAAGAAAACATCCCAGAGAACAAGGAAAAATCAAAAATGGAAAACAAAGAGAAAGACTACGCCCAAAAATTCAACTCCAAACAGATTTCTTGTCATCCCAGATAATCTCAACAAGAACTACAAAGATATAAGAAGGCTCAACAATCTTCAAAACCCACCCAATAGTCACTAAACCAAGTAGACAAGCAAGGGAAAGTGTTATACGCGATTATTCAAGAGAACAGAGCGTATATACGCTCCTTGCAGTGAGTCATCAAGCATGTATACATGACTATCAAAGCAAAAGGGGTGTATATGCTTTAAAACAAGGTCAGGCAAGGGCAAAAGGATGAAAACTCAGACCTAGAGTGAACAGAAACTATCAAGCAGTGATACGACAAGGAACACAAGGGAAAAAGAGCAATGTAAGAAGAAAAAGTACTTCAACCCTTGGAAGGAAGATATATCCCCAGTGGAGTTGCCATTTCTATTACGAGGGAAAAACTCTCTATGGCCAAGGGTAAACCAAAACAGACATGTATGACTGCAAAAATCAATTGAATTCCAACATATGCTATATAGAATAATGTGCAATATAAGAAAGAGGCCTACCTCGATCCAACGTTTGATGATGTTCCATCGTTGAGCACTTTGACACAAAGCTTTATACCTGCAAGAAGTTCTCAACAAACAAGCAGAGAAAGTATACAGTGATAATATAAAAGGGAAGATAGCATAATCCATTAATAAACATTACAAACATGCCCATGGATAATAATCATATATTTGCAAGATACCAATAGGACAGAAAAGGAGTATTTCTATTAATAATTGATCAGAAGAAGTGACAACATTATAGACTTCCATGTTGACACGGTTCGAAACCAAGAAACCAAGTTCCTTCCAACTGGGTCTCCACCACTTCAATCCTCCACCAAAGACAGTTCAGAGGAAAGAGGCAGTGAGGTCCTCTCAACAATAGGGAAAGAACGTGGGGGATGAACACTGTGTTCAGACTTGAGGGACAAAGGGATGCAGACTCAATATGAAGTAATTTCTCTAGAGTAACTTTGCTCTCAAAGTTGAATTCTTTCTCCTCCTTTTCCATAGCTTGAAATTGTGCTCTTATATCCTTCAGGATGCAACTGAAAGGCCAAGTCGGAACGTTTCCAGTATATGGAAGGCCAAGGATCAGAGAGCTACTATCGTGACAAGGAAACCTGACCTCATTTTGAATTTTTTGGAACAAATCCCAATGTACATGTGTTGTAGTGAAGCAGATAGCATATACACATCTTGCATAACTTATAGGGAGCGTATATGTGGAAAAATGTATATTTTTAGCTCTGGATTCATAAAAAATGGATGATAAGTCTACATAGGAAAATGGAAAAAGGACTTATGTGAAAGATAGCAATGGTGAGGAAAATATTTCTATAACAACACCAAGCTATGTATCCCTACAGATAACCCTTTATTTGACCCACCTTCACAGACTGAAGCTGAAAATTCCCCTCATTCCCATAACTTTTAGGACCATCACTTTCCACATGACCTACACCTCCCGCGGGTGGATGTGACCAAATTTGATGGCTCATATCCCACTGGTTGGGTAACCCAAATGGAACATTATTTCTCTTTATACGGCATTATAGATGACTTGGCCAAACTCCGATATGGTGTTCTCCATCTAGATCAAGAACATTGTCAATGGTGGCAATGGAGAAAAACTTCCCATCAAGGATATATTTCTTGGACACACATTGTGGCAGAGCTTTATGAACACTTTGACACTGACACCAACCATTTGGGCTGTTTGACAAAGTTGAAACAATCAGGAATAGTGGAAGACTTTATAGCTGCCTTTAAGCGCCTAGCTTTTCAGACAGAGGGCATGTCTGATGCCTTTTTCTGAGAGTGTTTTATCAGTGGCCTCAAGGATGAGATTCGGGCCCATGTCCTCATGGCTCGGTCTCAGAGTTGTGTGGAGGCTACTAAAAAAGCTAAATAAGCATAACAGGTTGTATCTTCTCAAAACCAGAAACCCTCATTTATCCCTCGCACTAAACTAGTAAATCCCACTACTCCCTCCACCCCACTAAAGATCCAAAAATTGACCATGGCTAAAATGGCTGAACGCCAACTCAAAGGTCTTTGTTATAATTGTGATGACAAATATTTCCCAGGCCACAAGTG
>JASDQU010242728.1:52777-63846 GCA_032191745.1 Picea mariana
ACTATCTAAAGTTTGACTAAGACCTCACTTGCCCTTGCATACCCAGTCTAGTTTCGGAGTTGGAATGATATCATTTTGAGATGGCTTCCATTGGGTCACCCCATCTATAAACAAACCATTACATTAATTGATGGGTGTCGGGCTCTACTCCTACTGCAATCCAGGAGTGACTTTCGTCGCCAACATTTCTGGTTCCGTTGTCGGGGATGAAGTTGAAGATTTTCCCTAGGTAGAATGACAATGAGCTTCTGATTCTGAGGGTGCATCAGATATTAGAACCCTTGAATATTGCACTTGCACCTGGCGACTCCTCTTAGGTCATTACACCTGGTAATTCCTCTGTTGCAGTGCCTCTGGCTACACCTAGTAGCACTTAGGAGACACAAAGCTCAGTTCCGGTCTTTAATGGTGAATGAAGACTGGACACACTCATTATAAATAGCATTCACCTCATGACTCCACATATAAAGACTCCACCAGAGGGGATTCTGTTGACAAAAGGAAGTTCATGTCGAAGGGAAAGACTAGGTATCAATTTATGAGCTTACTACATGAAGTTTTGTATTTCTTCATCAGCTCATTCTTCTCTTTCCCTTCATTTATAGAGAATTTTTTTCTCTGCTTTGTACATTCTGATGTCCCTAAGACTCCTCTTATCCACTCAGCCTTGGAAGAAGAAAGCATACCCTCTTCTTGTGTTGTAGATACTGATCTTGTGCCTTCACCTCTGCCTATCCTTAAAGATGAGATCTGTATCACACCTCCTCTTCGAGTTGAATGCCCTTGTAGTCTTGAGGAGGTTGAGAATAATTCACAGTCTTCTTAGACCTTGTTACCCCCTGTTTTTCCTAATGATCCCTCCCAGCCTCTCGTTGAATCCCATGATCAACCTACCGCTTTTCAAGTCAAAATCAGAAATAGGTTGTTTAAACCTCTACGGCTCCCATATCACCTTAACCCTTATCCTCATGATTTCTTTGAGTATCTTCCTCGATTTTCTAGGGAAGGTCATGTTACAGCTAAGAAGCATATGGAGGCCTTTGAGACCCTTATTGATCAGTTTGAGATCATTCACGAGGATGTTTTCATGAGGATGTTCTCACGTTCCCTGTTTGGAGATGCTGCAGCATGGTTTAGATGTTTGGAGACCGGTTCTATTGGTTCTTGGACCGAACTATACCATGCTTTTTTAAAAGGTTGGGGTGAGAACAAGTTCCTTGATCAATATTGGTCCAAGTTTAATGCCTTGAGGAGAGGGGAAGATCAAGCCTTGGTTATTTTCAACAGAAGATTTTTTAGTGCTTATCATAGAATGTATGTAGAGATCAGACCCACAGAGACTGCTGCTATGGTGTACTATATCATGGCTCAGCATCTAGAGCTAGTCTTCCTCCTAAGAGAGAGGAAATCCTCATCATTGATACATTTGTTTGAGTATGCTATAGAGGTTGAAGAAAACATCAGAGCTAGCAGGTGGACTCATAAGAGGGAAGATTTTCATATACAGGAGGAAGAAGACTATCAGTCTGTTTCAGAATCTAAACAAGGATTTAGCAATTATGGATCAGATCTGGAACAAGAACCCAGAAGTGGTCATTATGACCTAGAGCCTGTTGCTCCTTTATTTGAATATCATCTTTCTGGGGTAAAAGCTACAGCTGCAGAAGATCCAAAGTGGCTTTTCAAGGATGGGGAGGGACATTCTTTTGTGAACAGAGAATTTTTTACAGAGGAGCATCCTGGTCTTCTAAAGCGGCCAGCGTTTTTTCATATTCCCCACAATCCAGTGGTCATACACATGGAGTCCTACATTTCAGATTTCCTGAAATGTTCTATAAAGATTAATCCACAATTACTCGCAAGGGAGTATTGCGTTATGAAAGATTTCCAAGACCACATTATAGAGCCTGTTCCTTTAATGAATAAGGAAAGGCCATGGGTGGAAATTAGCTCTACTGGGCTTGTAGGAAGCACAGAGCAGCATAAAGAGGAAGGCATTAGTAGACATCTCATCTCCTATCCAGAGCCTATTTGTGGACAGGTGTCATCTGGCATTGGTCAGCCTGCATCTATCCTCCACCCACTTGTGCACTCTAAAGACATCATGCCACAGGTGAACAACCATGGAGGACAAGACATGTTTTCTGACCAACTAAACTCCCCTGGCATTATATATTGTGACCCAGTGGGGGCCTACATGGAGTGGTGCTTCCCAAAGGCCTTGGAGCCTATAAATTTATTCCCCTTCTCACCTTTTGGGGGTATGGACATCATGGTTGACCTCATTTTCACCTGGCTGTCATACCTCCTTGGCATTTTATGGAGCATATGCGGTAAAGAGAAGGGACGAATCACCGAGCAGCATGGGTGGCTATGGTGGAAATTTGCTTTCACCTAGCTCATATATATTTAGTTTAGTAGTTTAGGGCCTATACATAGATAATCTCTTTTGAGCAGGCGTGTTTGTTTGTTTTATTTTCCTTTCAGCATATATTTCTTAGTAAGAGGTTTTGAACTTGACTCCATATCCCAACAGCAAGGCACTGAAGTTGCAGAATGAGTTCTTAGAGCATTACAGGGACGACTCTATCCCCCACGGAGCCTAATGTTAGTGATATTTCTTGTCCTAGGCACAAGAGTATTCAGGTCTGCAGGATACACGGGAATCGCCCAGTGCAGTAGCAAAAGGACCTCTTTTCTGGTTACGAGTCAAGCAAGCGGGCAAAGTTTTTCTATCGGTAGCCGAGATTCATCCACAAAGCAGACTAGCAGTCATCGAGATTTCGGGACAAAATCTGGCTCATCCGATCCAGTGGCGCAGAATCCATTCATATTGGCATATCGACTTTCAGGAGTTCGACGGGAAAAGTCCCTCGTCATTTCACATCCTGAAACCCCGAACCCCGAAATGCCGATAAGCGCTCTTCTAAGCTAGACCCACGGTTATGGCGCCTGGTCATAAAGGAACGAGCCTGGAGGAGGGTGCTTACATGTATCATTTGGCCACCCAGGCCCGCCATATTTCCAAATCAATCCTGAACCATTAGATCAGTGGGGGGACGCGTGGCGACCGTTAGGGTCTCTCGGCATTTTGCCCATCATGATTTTGGGGAAGGAAGACCTGCTCCTCTCTTTTCCACAACTTCTAGGTGCCATTGGACTCGACCTCAATCTTGGTCTACGCCTGGAGTAAATGATAGCCAGAAGGGATGGTTGAAACCTCCCATCGTTCATTAAGTATGAGGTATGGAGGGGCTGGTGAGGAATCTGCTCAAAAGGGTCTTGCGTACCCTCTTTTCAAAAGAGGCCAGGTCAAGTTCTCAGTCAGAGGAGGTCTGCACATGCTAGCTCAGCCTTTAATGGCTCAACTACTCCCCTTGCAGGAGCCGCGTGCAGTCAAGGTCGTGTCTGACAAAGAGAATCTGTCTGAAATTTGATTGAAGGGAAACAGAACCTTGGGCGATGAGTACGCCTCTGTTAGGCAATTTTTTTTTTCTCCGAGTTTATAAACTCAGTCTCTGGATTTTTGTAAATCATTGGCGGTAGAGCACAGCTCCCAATTGTAAAGTTTTAGCATAGACTCTAGTTCTCTAGTTATGTATTGGCATGTAAGATTTCTTGGTTAATGAAAGACAGTTTTCTCACTCCATCTGGTTTTCATCTCGCCGAGAGAGTTTGTAAATTACCGATTCGTGCGAATTATTGCAATGATGTTATGATAAACGAATTATTGTTGTATTTTTTTATTCTCTTGTTTTGCGTTTGAATGTGAGAAGACCTTGCGTTCAGACGTATTCTTCTACAGTCTATTAGCAACCATATGTTTACAACAGACCCCTGCATTTTTCTGACACAAGTCTTCCTCCTACTCACCCTTACTGCGACTCACTATCTGAAGTTTGACTGAGACCTCACTTGCCCTTGCATACCCAGTCTAGTTTCAGAGTTGGAATGATATCATTTTGAGTTGGCTTCCATTCGGTCAACCCATCCATAAGAAAACCGTGAAATTAACTAATGGGCGTCGGGCTCTGCTCCTGCTGCAATCCAGGAGTGACTTCCGTCGCCAACATTTCTAGTGTCGTTGCCGCAGACGAAGTTGAAGATTTTCCCTGGGTAGAATGACAATGAGTTTTTGATTCTGAGGGTGCATCATGTTATCACTCCAAGAAACTCTTTGTGGTTGCAGACCAAAGGTTCTTGGTAACTTAAGAAATGAATGTTTTTGTATTTTGTAAAAATGGATCAATGGGATAACTCAATTCAGCTTATGACTTTTAGACATCAAAATGATAAGCAAATAGACAGTGCTCTCCAAGATTGGTTAGTCAGTAAAATAGCTTTCAGTGAATGAAGAAAAGATTGTTCACAAACCAGTGCAAAGCAGGGTCTAATAAACAACTAAAAGAATTGATTATAATGTCATGAACCAAACAATAGGATAACAGCTATTCAAGGTTTGACAACAATATAACAGTGAAGAAGAAATGTGAAAAACTGATACCAAAATGGAAAGGAACCTGTGATTTTTATTAGCAATAAAATGTCTGAGTACAAAAGGAGTATTACTATATCCAGAATCGACCCCTTGTTTGATATCAAAAACAGGCTTTTATAGCCACTTACAAACAGTCATACATATCCTAAAAACATGGATCTCTATTTAATAAAAACAACTCAATTCTAACTAAATAACTTGAAATTAAAGTCTTCAACAACTAAACTAAACAGTCGAACTGTCTCCAGTCTCCAGAATTGCCATCTGCATCCTTTAGCTCTGTCTGATTGAAAGTTTCATAGTTCTATGCACATTCAGCTGATTGCTCAGAACTCTTGATGGCAGGTCATTGGTATTGCTGCTTAGATTCTAAATCTGAATAGTGTAAGTTAAGTATATTCTTCCCTGTACTCTGCTCTGTAGGATGCCCTGTATTTTGCTGTGTAGTTTTCTCTATTGTATGCTCAAAATTTAACTTTCTCTTTGACCTGTGAGGCTTCAGTCTAGATATTCTATCCTCTGAAGGTCCTGGTAAGGCCCTTCTTCTTCTTGAGCTGCTTTGAAGAGATGATTGTTTCTTTACGCCCGCCATCTCTTCATTTGCAGTCTGATTCTGGGTTTCAAAACCTTCCCAGAATAGAAAGTGCTTCCAGCTCCTCCCCCGTTGTTTCAATTCTTCTAGAATAATCAGTTTAATGAGGCCGAGGTGACATAGAGTAGTTTTCACGCTCAAGGGTTGAGCTCTAATCCTCTTGCATACCTTAGTCAATATTTGATATAAGAAATAAGGCAAATTGATAGGGGTCTTGCCTGTGAAGTGTTCCAGGAGTTTAAAGTGGTACATCATTAATTTATCATATCTTCCCTCTGATGTAATGTACAATTGGATGCCTTTGAATAATTATTTCCATTCTTCATCTAGATATGAAACAAGCATACCTTTTCTCCATGCTTTTTGTTTGTACCCGTCTTTCAAATAGACCCTGAAATCCAAATTTTTAGGGGCAGTGGTTTTAAACTAGCTCTGACCAGTTCTTGGCAATCATGTAGCTGTGGCAATGACAGCCTCATCCACTTTTATTTCCATGGACTCGACGCGAGCTTTATTGCCGTTGAAAGTCATGGCAAAGGCTTTTGCTGTAGTCTGGTGGCACCCAACTTGTAACTTTTCAACGAATTCCATACACCCTGCATTTGAAAAATGCCTTTGGACCTCGGGATGTGATTGTAGAAAGGATAAATTATCCAGTTCTTTCTTGAGTAGAGCGCCACTGCGTTTTCTGACCATTCTGCTGCTCGAAAAACTTGACAATTATAACCCCTGTAACTGCCAGTCGAGCTGAGGTTCTGCACTGTTGAAAGCAGTTCGGGCTTCGGCTCTGTTTTGAAACGAATGAACACTTCCACAGCATTCCGGAAGCGATTTGTGATTTGAAAACCATTGTTTGATTTGATGTAGTCAGGCCGACGGTACTTCCTCTGTACCTGCATCACTGAACACGAACCTACCATTTCGGATGCCATGAGTGCTGAGCATGAGTTCTGGACCGGATCCGAATTACAGTCATATCATAACATGCATAATTGAGTTCATATCATTGCCCACTCCTATCAGCGCATGCCTTGGATTTACCTGACGTGGGGTGATCGTATCATCATTATAGTCAGACATGGATATCACGCACGTGATTCCCTCTTTCTTCCACAACGGCCCATGGAAAACGCCTTTGTCAACTGTTCGCTTGCCACTTTCACCAGCACGCAACTCTATGAAAAATCCCTGTTAGCTGCAGAAAGTATACACTTTCAACAACGCACCACTATTTAGAAAACATTGCTTAGTTGTGGAAAGTATGCACTTTCAACAACGTGCCACATTAATTGAAACCGCTCCTTAGATGTGGAAAGCATGTACTTTCCACAGTGTGCCACCCGCGAACTGATTGTCAGACTTTTTGAGATTCTTCACTTTCAACAGCGCATCGATTGATGGTAAGAGCTCCTTAGTTGTTGAAAGTCGACACTTTCCACAACCAACAATCAATTTTTGAACACACGTTAGCTGTGGAAAGTAAAAAATGACAGTTTTGAAAAGAAGACTTTATGGGTCAAATTATTTTCTAAAACAAAACCAAAACCTAGAACTTTCTCGACTATAAAAACTCAAAAGTAACTTGAGGACACTACCAATAGCCACGATATCCACTACAAAACTCAATCGAAAGGACGGTTTCATTTTGGGAGTTAACATTTGGCTCCAACTGGGATGGGCATCTCCCTGTGAGGTGACCAAGAACCTAGCTAGACTCAGTAGCCTTATTGCAATCTGAAAAATAGTTGCTAGTACCATTGGGCATGGAGTTATTTGAATGACAAAAGTAAATAAAACAGAATTGAAAAAGAAAATATGTACAAGAAGAACCTGGCTTCAAGGAAGCCTTATGAGAAATAGATCTTCAGGAAGTGCCCGTTGAAAGGGCCTCCTGATACTGGCTCGCCTGAAAGAGTTTGGAGAACAAAGGTGTTGTTCTGCTGCACCTCTGTTATGACAAAAGGACCTGTCCAAAGAGCCTCAAATTTTCCATGTTTCCCTTTCTCCTGCCTCGCTGCATTCCACTTTAAGACCATATCCCCTGTTTTGAATACATCTGATTTGACTTTCTTGTCAAAAATTTTCTTTGATCCTTTCCTGATGTAATTCAGTTTTTTCTAAGAGCTGCTCTCTATCTTGTTGTAGTTCTACCAGATAATGAATCCTCCTAGTCAAATCACTTGGCTCATCATCAGTTTCTTGTAAGAATTTTGCAACTGGTAATGCAAGTTGAACTGGAAATATGGCCTCAGTACCATATACCAACTTGAAAGGAGATGTACCAATTGATTTCTTGCATGTTACCCTGTCATCCCACAAGGCAAACTTTAGTTTGGAATCCCAACCTATGGCATTTTGTTCAAGCAGCTTCTTTATGATTCTGACTAAACTCTTGTTTGATGACTCAGCTAAACCATTCCCTTGCGGATAGTAGGTTGTGGAATGTACCATCTAAATTCCCAGCTCTTCACACAATTTCACCAAGTGTTTATCTTTGAATGCAGTTGCATTATCAGTGACCAATCTTTTGGGGCAGCCAAATCTGGCGAATATGTTCTCTTGCAAAAAGTTTATGATGACAGTGTGATTGGCGTTTCGGGTGGGAATAGCCTCAATCCACTTTGTAAAGTAATCAGTGGCAACCAGGATCCACTAATGTTGACCACTAGAAGGTGGATGGATCTCACCTATGAAGTCCAGGCCCCACTACTGGAAAGGCTTTGTGACCACTATAGGTTTGAGAGAAAGGGACTTCAGTTGTTTTTTACCTTCAAATCTCTGACATTTGTCACATGTCTTCACAAATTCATACACATCTAAAAATAAGGATGGCCAATAGTAACCTGATCTTAAGATTTTGTGTGTTGTGGTTTTCCAATAGTGATGTCCTCCACATTCACTATTGTGAATTTCACACATGACTTTAGCTGCCTCCTCTTGATTCACACATCTTAACAACAAACCAATGGGATTCTTTCAGAACAGAAAATTATCATTGATACAGAAATTTATAGCTCTAAGCTTTAAAGCCCTTCTTTGAGTCTTTGTCAAATCTGATGGGACTGATAAAGTCTACAAAAACTAAATGATATGGATGTACCACTTGCAATCATCTAGATGAGCTGAAACCTGCATTCCCTTACCTTCTTTTTTCTCTGAAGACGGAACATTTTCTGCATCAATACTCATCATATTTATGTCAAGCAGCTTGCAATTCTCTTCTGCCAAGAGTTTGGCAAGACCCTGGCCTTTCACTAGCTTTGTTGGTTTGATTTCAACATTGAACTCGATCAATCTGGCTATCCACTTACTTCTTTTTCCATCAATGTCAGGTTGGACAAGAACATCTTTAACTGAATTGGAGGGAACAAAAGCTATTACCTTTCCCTGAAGAATGTAGACCCTGAAAGCCTTCAGTTCCTTGACAAGTGCATAAGCTTTCTTTTCCAACAACTCATACTTTACCTCTGCGTCCCTCAAGACCTTACTGAAGAAGGAAACCAACTGCTCTTGTTCATCAGCATTCTTCTGCAAGAGTACTGCTGCGATCGTATCATTGGAAGCAAATGAAAAAATGTAAAATACCTTGGAAAATCGGGGTTGATCAATACAGGAGCTGTCATGATGGCTTCTTTGATGTCATTGAATGACTGTCTGGCTACTTCAGTCCACTTTATCTCAGAGTCATTCCTCAACATAGCAGTAATATGCTTTGTGAGTTCAACAAAATTCACTATGAATCTTCTGACAAAATTAATAGTCCCAAGGAAAGACTGAATGTCTTTCTTTGATCTAGGAAGAGATAGATTTTTAATTTCTTCTACCCTCTTTGGATCAATCTTAACTCCATCCACTGAAACAATATGCCCAAGTAGTTTTCCCTCCTTAAGTGCAAAATTTGATTCTTTTGGATTAAGAGAGATGCCATACCTTCGACATTTTAGAAATGTCCTCTTCAAATGCTACAAATGAAGTTCGTGGCTGCTTCAGAACACAGTGATATCGTCAAGGTAAATCAAGACAAATTTATCTTTCTCCCCAATGAAAGCAATGTCCATTGCCCTTTGGAATGTCGCCCCTGCATTCATCAAATCGAAGGGCATCTTCTCGTACATAAACATGCCCCATGGAGTGGTAAAGGCAGTTTTTTCTTTGTCTTCTGGATGGACAACAATCTGATTGTATCCAGAAAACCCATCAATAAAGGGCATTACCTTCGATCCTGATACCTTCTACAACATATGCTCCATTTTAGGCAAAGGGTAGTTGTCCTTCCTAGAGCATTTGTTCAAATTTCTGAAGTCGACGCAGAGTCTGATCTCCCCATTCTTATTCCTAACCGACACAAGATTAGCAATCCATTCTGAATACCTGAGAGGAATGATAATGTGGGCATCCAACAGTTTCTTAATTTCTTTCTCCATTGTAGGCATCATCAAAGGATTGAATGATCTAAGCTTCTGTTTGAATGGTTTGGTGTCTTTATTCAAGGGAATTTTATGTTGAATCACCTCTGTGTCGAAAGTTTTCAAATCATCATACTGCCAAGCAAAGATGTCTGCAAATTCCTTCAGCAATTCTCCATAATCATCCCTTTGTTTTTCAAACAAATGTGAAGCCAAGTTGACATATTTGGGATCTTGCTCACTGGCTACATTATACTGGAAAACATCTGACTCTTTTTCCCCACTTTGCAATTTGACAACCACATCGTTGTTATCAAACAACCTCTCCAACAGGACCAAGCCTTTAGGAATTCTATTGGTGGACAGCTGAACTATTTCATGAGCTGCAATTTTGCTCTTGAGCTTTGGCTACTCAACTTCATTGTCATGTTCGTTATCCTGATCAATCTACAGGTCTGCAAACTCATCTATCACTGCAAGGAATCGAGTGAGTTCAGCATCGTCCTCAAAAACTTTCCAAAATTTTACATTATCAGGAAGAGAGGGCCTATATTTAACTTTAATTTCGTAAGACAATTTGTGAGGCAAAGGGGGTATAAATGCACAAGAAGACACAGCCAATGAATAAGCCAATTCATTCATGGCTCTAGGTACAAATGTAATTTTAAAATCTGCAAAATTTTTAATTGCTTCCAACACTTCATCTCTATATGACTTCAGCCTGACATGCTTGGATTGAAAGGACTTATTCACCTGCTGAATAATCAAATATGCATCTCCAAACAACTGCAATTTTCTAATTCCCTTCTCCTTTGTTGCGTTCAGCCCTAAAAGTAGTGCTTCATACTCAACAATGTTATTAGTCACTTTAAAATCAAGTTTAAAGGAAAAATGAGAAGTTTTCTTAGAGGGAGAAATGAATACCACTCCTGCTCCAGCTGACTCCTTAGTGCAAGCACCGTCAAAGAACATGGTCCAGAGATCATCCTCTACTATTTATGTGGGATGAACTGTGATCTGATCTGTGGGTTTTCTGAGCAACAATGTATCAGGCAGTGAGTCATCAAATTGCAAGATACAAGATCCCATATCTGTGTCGACTGCATAAATAGGATTATTGGATGGATTCTTCTCATCACTAATCACATATGTCAATTGATATTCCCTGTAAAGTTTTATGTTCACCCCTCCGAAAACAGGGATAGTAGCATAGGAGAGATCCATTTGGAGAGTGCCACCTAGTCTCTTCATCCATGATCTTGATAGAAGACATCCGAATTTTGGAGGTATGCCAGCCACCACTATGTCCATCACCATTGTCTTCATTGATGCTTGGGTCAAGGTTACAGCCAAATCCTTAATCATCCCAAGGCATTTGACTTTTCGAGAATCAAAGGAGAAAAGGTCATGATAAGGCTTGGTGATCTCCAACCCAAGCTCATCCATGACATCTTTGGGCATCAAGTTGTGTGAAGCACCGGAGTCCAACAAACAATTGTGCAGTGTTTTTTCATGAATATTTAAAGAGATGTAGAAGGGGGGACAACTTTCATCTCTGTCTTCTACCATCTGA